>JAJOOE010001372.1:0-31544 GCA_036250405.1 Solanum raphanifolium | reverse complement strand
CGGGTTGGATAGAATACTTCCAGGTAGTTGCTGTTATCATCATGACTGCATCTTCCATGTCCCCCACCCCCCACCCGACCCCCCAAAAAAGGAAAGGAATAGAAAAAGGCAAACCTCCTAATTCTCGTTTGTGATGCCACAATATTGATCTTTGTCAGGCATGGGTGGTTAAACTAGCATTGAAATACTAAACTCATTTTGTGGAAGGAAAACCTAATTGTAATTTTTCTGAACACTTTTGCCAATGTTTATGCAAAGGGATAAAAAATGATGCCGCTTTGTGTAAATTTTCTAAAACATTTTGCCAATGTAATGCAGGGGTTAAAAAATGAAGCAACTTCGAAGCTTAATTCCGTATATGAAGAAATTCGCCCTACCATTGAGGAGCATGGGCGGGACAACCAGGATAGTGTGCCCACCAGTGTAGCTGAGACGTGGATCGAAGCACACTGCTCTAAATACAAAGCAGATTTTGATCTCTACTTTTGTGTAATCAAGAATGTGATGTACCCTCGACCAGCAACCTACACCACTGCCGCAGGTCCTTCTGAAGGAGGAGCCGGACCTCAAACAACCAATGCTGAACCCAAGCTTTCTGAAGGAGGAGCTAAATGAAGTATATGTCAGATCAATGACGTTTAGTCTGGTATTTGATACCGTTTAATCTTCAGAAATATTTCGGACAAATTTCTGTTTTAGGGTAAGTCAGGGACATGGTTACTATGCATATATACAGTGCAAAAAAATTAGAACAGCTTATCACTTGACCCATCTGGGAATTTCATGTGTAACCAACTAACCATTACACCATTTTTGGGTGTTTGGGACGGAGAAAAATGTTTTTCATGGAAATAAGTTATTTTAAGGCGTTTGGTGAGTAAGCAGAAAATGTTGGAACAGTTTATGATAGCATATATATCATCATTGTTATTTTTCACTTAAACATGGTAAAGTATTGTTGTTTTGGTATAACATCATGTGCAGATAAGTTAACGCGATTTGGCGTAAATATTAGGTCCAAGTACACTTTTTTCGTATGTTTAACTTGGATTCCTGAGTTGTTGCAAATAAAACCAAGGATGGCAATAAATAATGCTTCACATCATCTTTGAATGTGTATCATTAAAATTTATATATTTTGCTTTAATTTATAACTCGAAACAATGTTTTCATAGTATGTACTCAACAATAATAACACCAATTTTTATGCGTCTATCTTAAGCAAGTTCTGATCAGCTATCCATTTAAACTTGTCTGATAAAAAAAAAAAATAACTAATGTATGCACTCACTTATAACACATGATTGTAATAAAAGAAACAAAATAATTCATTACGATGACACTATTAGACAAAGTAGGTGGCACTTAGAACTTCTTTGACTTGTATAAAAACATAATATAAATCTATTTAAGAATGATTGCAATTTAAAGTAGAAGACAACAGAAGCACTAAATTTGGAAAACTAGCCCTATGCTGGGCATATGTTAATGCTGAAATATGCATTATAGTTTCCTATTTCTTAGCGCTACGAAACTCACAATCAAGCAAAATATTGTACAGACATTGTACAAAAGTATCACCAATTGAACATGTCAGAAGGGTTTACTTCTTCCGTGAAACGATCACAGTTGAGAGCAGATGAAGTCTTAAACTGCTGCTGTACCAAGAAGTTCCTTCTCCAGACTTCAGAGCAGTTATTTTTAAGCAGGTTCATCAAAAAGTTGAGCCATTGAACCCAAAAAATGGGCGCTGCATGCAAAGAAAAGGATTTTCAGTTAAGATATAGGGTTGACAAAACCTTTATACAGATGTAAACATGGTCAAATAAAAAAAGACGACGCGAGATTAAAGCACAAGAACCAAGCTAAATGCAGCAATAACTCAAGTTTGTGCTGGTTGAGCATGGATAAGTGCAACCAAAAAGTAGGTTATAAGTTACATTTCTACTTATTATGTACGAATTCAGATTCTAGTGACTTGCTTGGGATTGAGACATAGTTGTTGTTGTTGTCTTCTTGTTAATTATATTCTATTTCAAAGTACAGACAATTCCAATAGGATTGTTGGATATTTCCATCGATGCATCCCAATATGGGTAGTTTAACTTTAACCAATCGGCAATCAGTTATGAGTAGGATTCCATACATGATGGACAACCAAATTCAACTGAAAAAGAATATATTGAGGAAACAGTAATGCAGTTTGGGAGTTAGTCGAGGTGCGTGCAAACTGGCCCGGACACCACAGTTATTAAAAACAAAATCAACGGAAGACATCAATTCAACCTCAGCTTAAATTAACATGAAAGTCGTTTTCCATATGGATACTTTAAGTAGTTCTTTTCCACAAATTTCAGAACAAACTTTACGACTAATTCAATATATATACAAATTTCATCTATTTTTATCCCCTCATTGCAGAGTGATCATGCTCGATATATCACACCAACTTTTAAAAACACAAACAAGGTCTTAACTTCGCTAGGGTTGATTGAACTAGTTCTATTTGATCCAGGCATCAAAAATGAAAGTAGTAGATGATTCCTTTAGTTGGTCAAGACAAGGGGAAGCGCATTGCACATAAACTAATTCTCTTGCAGTGGACCAAGGAAAGGGTGGGGTGGGGGGGGGGGAGGGGGTGCGTAGCGGAAAACACAGAACATCATTTCCTTCTTTGTTCTCGTAAAGACTTACCGGAGAATCATAAAACTTTATATAGAATCTGTCGCTGTCTATTGACAGTTTTGTCTGAAGAATCTCTGCAATGGTTGAACTGAGTTTGCCATTCACACTAGGTCCAAGACCTCCAATGGAAATTAATTCTCCATATGCAGCAGGAGCTTCGGTACCAGCAAATGCAATAGGAACTCCTCCATTCAACAAGATCATCACATACTGGGGAAAAACAAGTAGAGTTACGTCAACATACTTCCACAAGAGTAAATTCACTCTATGATAGAGTGAAACTAAGAGATAATCAGATTATTGCTAGTTGCACCTGTATTTAAAATCCATGGTAGACATTTCCATCTTCAGGAAAAAATTTATATCAAAAACTCTTTGATAGAGAGATGCTTACTACACCATTCCATTCTAAACAAACTAAACTTGCATAGTATAAGCTCTCCTTAAACCAACTCCATATTCATATATTGAAACTCTGGTCCTTACAATCAGCAATATGAAAAATAACCCATCATTTAAGTCACCCCGCAATTGCTGGAAGTTAGTATTCTACGTACGGGAAAAAAAGGTACTAAATTTACTTGTACTGCTGCTTTGGAACAAAGAAATGCTAAGAGATCACTTATATTTACTTTATACTTGCACAAAAAGAAATAGAGTGAACCCAACTGCCAAAGATTTCCACGCCACCAAGAATTGGCATCAAAATATTTATTGGATTCTGCATTTCTAATCTACCAACATCAATGTAATAGAAAACCAACGAATAATTCCTTTCAGTTGTGACCCCAAACTAACAAACAATAATTTACAAGCTATAGGCAATGAAGACTTATCGTAATGGTTAAGGTGGAAGTGCTCAGTGTCAAGATCAAATCCCATCAAAATATAAATCCGCGTCCAATTGAAGAGTCAATATCCTTCCTACTACCATGTGCTAGAGGATACTGATTTCTTCTTGTTGGTAGTGTAAATATTATTAGTGCTAATATAGTCTTAATTAACAACTAACTTGGTCTCGCATAGCTAACCTGGTCATTCATTATTTTGAGCAACAAAGGACTAAATTATTCTTTCTACTCATCTCACTTCCCTATTTTTTTTAAATATCCCCTTTACTATTATCTTCTTCTACTTAAAGTTAATATTTCCTTCAAAAGTTTCAGTTTATATTTTACAACAACATACCCACTGTAGTCCCACAAGTGGAGTATGGCGAGGGTGAAGTGTATGCAGACCTTACCCCTACCTTGGGAGGTAGAGAGACTGTCAAAGCATTCTGATAAAAAGGAACGTAACTACAAGAAAATAATACAATAATCGAAGTGCAAGAAACCACTACAGACATCTTTGGACAAGAAACTACAGGATTAATACTACGACTACTAGTATGGACCTAGAGAACTGGCCCCACTACTACGACTACTGGTAACTTCCATGGAATTTCTACAACTACCTACTAACCTTCCAGCCTAAGTCATATCCTCCACAACTTCATATTCATGTCCCCAGTAAGCTGAAACCCATGTAAAAGTTCTTTTCTTTTTCTTTAACCCCATCTCTGAACATGTTCCCACTTAACCACCACATGACCATCAAGTGTGGTGAGAGGGATAATCCATTTCACTTTTAACCTGAGGTCTCAAGTTCAAGCCTGACAATGGAGAAAAGAATATAGGGAATGCTTCCCTCTTTAATGGCCCCTATGCAGCTCCCTTAAATGGAATTAGTCGTGAATTCCGGATAGCATATGGTTATACTAACAAAAAAAAGGTACCACATGACTCAAAAACCTGTGTTAAGGGAGAATCTTGGTAACTTAGTTGGTTGGTTACCTAAACTTTCACCGATTCCCCACCTTGTAATCCCCTCTCCCATTTCTACGTCCCCTACGCCCAATTTTTATTTTTATTTTTAAAAAAAACATCCTGATGAGTGGAATTATGTAACTATTACTAAACCAATTTCATTTCCAACCTAAAAAATTAGAAGTAAAGATACTTACAATTACCACTGAAAGATTGATAAAAACTTTTCTCAGAGGAATATTATCAAACAGGTAGCAGTCAATATAAATATGAATGAAAACAGAAAAAAGTCCAAAATGACTTAACTGACTCTGGTTTGCCTATGATTTTTGCAACAGCTTTAGTAGCATCTTTGAGAATATCAGAAGCAATAACTGCATCTACTGGTAAATTTGTGAACAAATTAAGAGTTGGCATTCTTCTTTTATCACCCTTTTCTCCTCTTCCAAAAACACCAAAAAAATTGTTTTGGTGGGAATGGGTGGTTTACAGTTAAGAATAATCAGTTTATAGATGTTGTTGAAGGTGGAAAAGGATTTTATCCCTTTCTAAAAATAGTTATATTTGTTAGACAAATATAAGAAAAATAATACTATATATTATTTTATATTTAAAATTTTATAATTTATGTATATTATATACAACAACAACAACAATAATAATAATAATAATATATTTTGAGAAATTCCTTGGTGTCATCTGGGAGGAGAGAGTGTACTCAGATTTTATCACTATGTTATAAAGATAAAGAGATTGTATCATGAGCTTGAGGATAACACATCAAATAGTAATAGTGAAGAAAATATTACAATTAATAAGTAAATAGTAACAACAACAAATAGTGTAAAATCAAAACACCATAAACAACAAATGATGATAGAAAAAAAAAATAAGACACAAGAATAAGGCTCATACAGACACCACTAGGCATAAATTAACCCGTCGAAAAGCAAGACAATACTCCACTACCTACTAACTTTCTACTTTAATTCATAACCTCTACAACCTCTTATTTAAGGTCATGTCTCGATAAGATAAAGTTATGTTATGTTATGTCTAATCACCTTTCCTCAATACTTTTATATATATGTACATTTGTTGGCTATTACTTCAATAGTTGGCTATTTATATCAATTTCTCATAGATTTATCCACAGAATTAGCAAGTATCTATGCTCGAAGTACACGTAGAGAATATTACTTGAGTAAAACTTTATTACCATTATAGTATTTATCCATGCCATTATTTTTTGGGAAAAGAATACTTGTATCCAAAAAAAAATGAAACTATTTACAAACGACTACCTTCTTACTTTCATACCCCCTTGTTTTTAACTATTAATGCATGTTTACTGTTTGATACCATCAAAGTATATCTATATTCTTTAATGATATCAAAGAGGAAGAAACAATGTTTTAGTGAAAAAAACTACTCAGTTACTTCTTGATAGCATAGTATATATACTATGATGGTATCAAGGAAGAACAAATAGTGTTTCAGTGAAAAAAATGTTTAATTACTGCTAAATACTATTAGAGTATATAGATAACATCAAAGTATATAGATACTATCAAAGTGTATAAATACTTCAATGAATAGAACAAGAAGGCAGTTGGGTAAATAATTTGGGTCGTGGGTTCAATAAGGTTAAATATATTGAGTTGGGTCCAATTTGGATAAATATTTTGCCTAATGAATTCAATTAGTGTAATTTTCCTTTACTTTTTTTTACCTCATACCATATACCTTTTAATTTTTATATATAATATGTGTATAATTGTATATAATAAGTGTATAATATATATATATGTATATTAAGTGTATACGCATTTATGTGAGGATAAATTAATAAAGTGGTGGAATAAGATATGCAATCAAGTGAAGTTCTTGTAAAATAATAGATATATAATATATCCTAATTCCATTAATTCTATTAAGGGTTTGTTTGGAAAGTCACCTGGTAATTGGATTTGGTGTACGTGATTACTAGAATAGTAATTATCAGCTTCGTGATTACAAAATCTTGTGCACAACTGGAATCATAAGATCATATTAAATTTTAAAAATAAAAAATAAAAGTTAAAAATTTATAAATGATACTAAAATAAATATGTAAAATATATATTGTCTTTTGAAAATATATTAATTACTAATACACATATTTTTATTTTCTTAACTAATATTATAAAAAATAATTGATTTATATTTTTTTAACTTAGTATACTTCAATTGAATTAATCATAAAAACTAAAAGTACAAGATTTCTATTAGCATTATGAAATGCATGTTTGACAAAAAGATTAATATTATAAATAAAATGTCATAAATTATTAAAATATTTAACAAAAAGATAATGTATCAAGTCTAACTAAAAAACAAATGAAACTGAAAATATAACGTACGTTCTAACTTCAAAACAAAAAATCTAACATAATACCTTTATGCCAAATTTAAACATATCATACATAAATATGATTTTTTTAATTAAAAAAATGTAAGTCTATAATCTTTCTCAACGATAAATTCTACTTTAGTTTAAAAATTAGGATACTAACAAAATTATGCTAATGAAAAAAATGAACATGACATAAAAAAAAAATAGAAAACACAAAAAATTGCATGGAATCACATGTTGTAAAGGTTGAGAATGAGAAGGAAATTAAATCTAAATAATAAAAAAAAATAGAAAATTTTAGAATAATAAAATAAAAAAGAAGTTAAAACAATCGAAAGAAAAAATAAATTTTAAAACAAAAAAAAAATAGAAATAAAAAGAAGAAATGTAAAAGTAAGCAGCTTGTAATTACGTCATATTATTACCTACAATTCACAGCCCTTTCCTGAGAAATGGAGAGCGTAATTGTCCAATTACACTCAATTATGTGTTGATCAAGTAATTACATGACCAAACAAACACACCAGATAATATAATTACACGCAATTACACCAAATTCAATTACTATGTGGCTTTTCAACCAGGCCCTCAGAGGGAATACAAGGAAATGCATTGAAGATCACTAATGAATAAAACGCATTTGTACAATGCGAATTATCAACAAAATAAAGCTGAGGTAAAATGTTAGTGATTTTTAATTATTTTTCCAAGACAAAGTAAATAATTTGTTTCTCAAATAGAATCAACAAAAAAAAATTGGGACAAATTATATATAAATGTTCTGCAATTTAAGTATAGAAAATCTAACTAAGCTATTACTCCCTCCGTTCACTTTTAATTGTCTTGTTGTACTTTTCAAAAGTCAATTTGACTAATTTTCAAAGTTAAATTAGATTATATTAATTCGATATTTTAAACAAAAAAATTAGATATTTAAAAACTATACAAAAAGTACTGTAAGTTGCATTTTTTTGCATATCAATACAATGAAAAAATGCATCATAAAATGCTAGTCAAAGTTCTTATAGTTTGACTCTAAAAAAGAAAACCATGACAATTAAAAATGGAGCAGTACTTGCTTGTTCCAAATTTCGTGTATACTATTACAACATTCAAGAATTCAAATTAGTAAATTAAACATTTAACTTTAAACTTTATCATAAAGTGATTTTCCTATCAAACTATTTTTTTCAAATATTAATTTAATATAGTTCTATAATATATGAATTGAATTAATTCCACGGGATACCTACCACCGATTTGGATACTAAAATTAAATGACAAAGACACCAATCCAGTTCAGTCATTGAAATACACAACTATAACATCAATAAGTAAGTAAACTTGAAATGGCCAAATTTACTCAGAAACCAGAAACAATACAACAGACAAATGTTTCGTCTTTGTTCTCCTCTTCATCCATTGTGTATCACTAAATAAATGTTCTGCCATTTGTTTCTGGCAAAAACACAACAAAACAACCACATGTTGCTATGCTCAAACTGAACGCGGCAAAAGAAAACCACTTATTGTTCCTACTTACTCTGATGAGCATCGAACTGAAGGCTCCTCCGAGAACCATAGCTTGTCTTGGCTGTGACTTGGTGAAAGCGAGCTTCCTTTCTCTGAGATTAGTAGGCCCAAACCAGGTTGTTTAGAAGAAAATAATAGCCAAGTTGATGAGAGAGTATCATACGACACTCTCTACGGCTATGAAGAATTGTTAGATGCCCTGCAACAATGCAAAACAAAAGGCATATTATTTTTCTGGACAATACATCTGCCTATGAAAAAAATACCAACCAAAGCATGCGAGTCTTAGGTAAATTTATGCTACATTGCTTATTAAGTCCCCATCAAAATCTTAAACATTTGCCCCAACCATCTAAATATAAATGCTACTTCTTATTTCTTACACCTTTTTCCTTCTTTCTTTTCTTCACTTCTAGTAGGGGACTCTTATCTGTTCTTAAATATTTATCACTTTTGCTTCCTGAGATTCAAACCAAACGAAATTTGAAAACTATTCTTTTAAATAACCACGGTATTTGGGCCAGCTTGTGAGCACCTAGTCTAATTCTACGAGTTTTAGTGCAGTTTCTGGTCATTCATGCTTTCTCTGACAAAATAAATTTAATTTAGTCTGATTTAGCGCCAACAATTGGTCAAATTTGTAGGCAAGAGTGCACAAACAAATTAAGAGGGAGAGTACCTTGTGCTTCATCAAGATTAGCCGATATTATGTTCCATAAGACTTCAAAATAATTTTAAGCATCTACTGCAAACGCTGCCAGATAATTGAAGCAATATTTAAACTTAGAGCACTGGCCCCTGAGCACGAATGGAAGGGAAAAACACTGCTGCAAGTCTGTAACCTTCTAGGAGAAAAAAATGAGAGCATGGCCCCAGTACCAGTTTGTATCGTGTAGGAACAATCTTCTGGACTCACACCTGCATTAGCCAAAGTAGTAAAATCTTAGAGCTCCTTAGATAAGATAAAATAAAGAAAGCTAGAGTTAGAAGCAAATAAATAAATAATGCAACGCAAAGCCTCAATGGAGTTTAATCGGAATGACTGGAATTCTACATCCACATTCCAGGATCAGATGAATTTCAATATAAGCAACTTTCTTAAACACAAAATATTTTTAAGGATAGATGAAGCGGCATTACACAACAGTATGTTAATATGTATTCCATAAACAGATGTGAGCACCTGGAAGATAGAAGAATTCAAATTCATTGTTTCAGCAACAAAAGCTTGGGTTGTTAATTTTATTTTATTTTTTAGTAACGACATAACAAACAGTACATTTTAATAATGATGGTCGTTTCCTCCTGTCTGATCCTGTTTGTGCACACATAAAAATGGTACTTAAAACCTCATTATTATGATGCTAATTAAAGCTAGATAATAGCTAATTATACCAAGGCATCCTCAAGACAGGTAAAAATTTTAGGCACTATATAAATTACGCAAATTACCCTTTCCTTAGTGAGAGAGGTCAGTAAACAGATCGGCACCACCTCAGACATTCTCAAACAAATCGCCAGACTTCCAACAAGCTACTAATTTTCTCTGGTGACACCAAAGATATGCCCATTATGTTAAAGGAAAGTTCCCAACATTGTCTTGAAATCTGCAATGCAAGAAAAGATGTTCAACTGTTTCCTCCTCTGAATTGCAGAAATATCAGCTACTGCACAAGGAAAACCCTCTCCTTTGTAACTTGTGTTGTGCTTGGCAAGCATCCCTAGCTGCTAGCCAACCAAAAAAGCTGCTTTCATAGGTGATCTGGTTTTCCAAATCATCTTCCACGACCAGTTAGGAATTCCAAGGTTATTGCATATCAGTTCCTGCCATTCCACCTTTGGAAACTCTCCTCTAATCTTCTGATAGAACCATCTTGTTGGGAACTGGTTCATGTTATAAATATCAGTTAGTTCATGTCCTGCTTCTGTGAAATACCTAGATGCCTTCATGATCTTCTGTATAATTCATGATGCCTGTTTAGGAATGGTCTCCATGAAGTTCCTGTTGTTCCATAGTAGCAGTTTATCACTATTTTAACTTTGGCTAAGAGATTATTTTACAGGTTTAAGCAAAAGAACCAAAATTTAAACCTAAAGGAGAGACATATCAACTGCTTTATAGAATGCCTAATGCAGGCTTTCTTAGGAACCTACTGTAGCTTCACATTCAGCAAGGTAAGGTTAATAAAATATCAAAGTTGGTAGGATGCAGAGAAACAAATGATTTATATTGTCACTACTTAATATTTGAAAATCTGGAAAATAAAACAAGCTATAGCCGACCAGAATGCTGGCAATTTTCACAGAACCTATACTTCAGCATTTCCTTCAACATTTTCAATTTTTTTTACAGCCAGAAATCCCCAAGGGCCAGTGATGCATGATTCAACACTCGGTGAATAATGAGCCCTCCCTTCTATCCTTCTCAACTTAAATACCCGGCTTTTGCCGGCAAAAAAAAAGTTATTGGAGTTTTCCCAGAATACCTCAGCCTTTCCTTCACCATTTTCAAAACTTACAAAGAAGTTTGATGACCAGAATTCATATATACAGTAGGTAGATCGCTAAAAATTATACTTCAGAAGAAAAAAGAAGAAACATATTGATTATGATAAAGAGTAACAACATTCAGTGTGCAAGTTCTGAATACTAAATAAGCCTACAAAAAAACTGCAGTGGAAATGCCCATATGATAGAGAACACTTACATTCAATGACCGTCAACATCAAAAGGAGAAGCATAGTCCTTAGTTGCACTAAATATCCCCTTGGTTATAGCAGATGCTGCAAAATGATATGCTCCAAAAGTGAAGAAAACATACTTTTCATTTTTCAATAGAAAGTTTATCTGCAAAAGCACACAGATAACTCGGGCTATTTTCGAAGCACCAGCATACATAGACATTGGTTTCCATGAGAAGCAAAATGAACTCACACACTTGCTAGGTTTCCCAAATAGATATTGTAAGAACCTTCTTTCAGTCAGTGCTTCAGGAATCTTCATCAAGAACAACGGAGAATAAGTCTGGAATATCATGGACTGCTTTCCAAGGCATCAGATTCTGGTGTATAACCATGCTCACACAATCGCGCTGTTAAAGAATTCAATCCAGCATAAATAAGGTTGGCTTCAGGATGTGATTTATCAGCAGTAATAAAGACATGGACACCATTATGAAGTTCAATCCAGCTACAACCAGGTGTCTTCCTTACATTTTGTAGCTTCATTGCATCTCTTATCTCTAATACCTCTTCATAGTGACCAGTCTGTCCATAAACATTTGATAATATGACATAACTTCCACAATGATCTGGTTCAAGATCAAGTACTTGTTTTGCAGCAACCTTAGCAAGATCATCATTACCATGTAGACGGCAGGCAGCCAAGAACGCTCTCCATACGACAGAATTGGTCTTAATGGGCATTGTTAATAACAACTCATAAGCAGCTTCAAGCTGCCCAGCACGACCTAGCATGTCAATCACAGAGGTGTAATGTTCAATAGAAGGCACAACACCATACTTCGGCTGCATATGGGCAAGAAATTCTCTCCCCTGTTTTACAAGCCCTGAATGGCTGCAAGCTGACAAAACCCCAACAAATGTGACATCATCAGGCCTCAATTCTGCCTTACACATATCAGAAAACAATTCTAATGCCTTGATGCCAAATCCATGCATGCCATACCCCTTAATCATAATGTTCCACGACGCCACATCTTTGAAATTCATCATATCAAAGATCATCTTAGCTTCACGCATGCTTCCACATTTGGCATACATGTCCAAAATTGCATTGTCAATGTAAGTATCATCATATTCTTTGTCAGCAGTATCTTTCCTCAGACCATTAACAATCATGTATCCATGAATCTCTCTACCATGCCTCAACGCTGCTAAATGAGCACAGGCAGGAAGTGTAGTGGTGACAGTCACCAAATCAGGACGAACTCTAGCAGACAACATCCTTTTGAAAAGCCTCAAAGTTCCCTCGTGATTACCACATTGTTCATGCACACAAATTATTGAGTTCCATGAAAATATATCCTTATCATCCATTGTCTGGAAAACCTCTAAAGCGTCAGCAGCACAGCTACATTTACCATACATGTCTATTAATGCATTAGAAATGGCAACCCCCAAATCAAAACCCTTTTTTATCACAAACCCATGTATCACCTTTCCATTATAAACTTCCCCATAATTTGCCAGAGCTGAAAGTACACCTGTTATGCTAAACTTGTTGGGAATAACCCCATCCTCAATCATCCACCTAAAAACCATCAAAGCACTACCAAACTCTCCAGTTTGAGCATATCCATTGATCATGGCATTCCAAAGCACAACATCTTCCCTCTCCGGCAAATCCTCAAACACATCTAACGCAAAATCCACCATCCTATACATTAGATAACTGTGCAACAAAGCACTTCCGATGAACAAATCAACTTCAAGCCCAAATTTAAAAACCAACCCGTGAATCCTTTTCACATCTACTTCATTTTTACAAGCCTTAAGCACACAAGGAAAAGTGAACTTATCAGGCATGACACCAACTAGCCTCATTTTGAAATAGATTTCAAAAGCACTTTTAGGTAAATCATTGGCAATTAACCCTGCTATTATAGCATTATAAGCAAACACATTATGATCAATTGGTGAAGTATAGAATACAGATAATGCATTGGATATCGAATTGCATTTCGAGTACATGTTAATAAGGCTAGTGGTAGGCACGGGAGATAAATCCAAATGGCCACATCTAAGCATGTGGCAATGAACTTGTTTCCCTCCTGTAAGGTCCTTGTCATTAGCACATGATTGAAGTGATACAATGCAAGTCTTGAGATCAAAAGACTTGTAAGCAATGGATGAAAAACTAATTGAATATTGACATTGTGACTTAAATATTGACAAAGACCTCGTAATTAAGGTTCTTTGCCTCATTTAGGAGCGAAAAACGAAAATGCATACAGGATCTTAGATGCTCAGTTGGTTGGCTACTCAATTCCTCACCTTGTAAAATCCCCTCCCCGATTTTTCGCTTCCCCTACATCTATGTCATAAAAAAGCAATCTTTTATCAAAAAATAAACTAAAGAAATCCAAAAAGGTATGAAATTGAGCACTATAATTATCTACAACTGCTAGCTCTAAACTACAGACCACCTCAAACTCAGAAAACTACGCAACATGATTACTAAAAACTTACTATTATCTCAATACCCTTTTCAAATCTGAACCTATACTTCTATACCTGCATATGTAATTTGTGAAAAAGTAACAATCTTGAAACACCCCAATAACCATTCAGTATAATCAGTCAAGAGAGTGAGTGAAAAGAGTGCAGATAGTAAATGGGTGGAAATAGAAAAAAAAAAAAACAAGAATCAAATTCAATTACTTGTCATTGATTTGAAGGAATGAAGAAGTTAGATACCATAAACAAAATTCCTGTCTGAGGATTGACGCAATCTAGGAAAGGTTGAATCAAATACTGAGGTTTAAGGAGGGTTTAAGGAGGCGGATAAATATAATCTTTTTATTTTGTGATTTACTATCCATTTGTGATTTGCCCTTGTTAATTGCTTTTCATACCTATATTGGAGCCCGCAGCCGTATTCTGAGGGATTCAAACTCGAGATCCTTGTTGGTCTTTCATAATATACTTGCAATATGTATTTTTGAATATTTATCATTAAATTATCTTTTTACTAGATAAGATGTGATCTTTTTATATTGTTGTTGGCTTCTTATAAAAAGAAATAGTCTTGTGTGGTGATCATTTTAAATTTTTTATGTATAAAAATGACATAAAATTAAACACAAGTTTGTAATAGACTACAAAACTAAAATTATGGCTGATAATATATATTTGTATGTAAATATGAAGATTTCTTATGTGTAAGAATGATATAAAATTAAAATCAAATTTATAAAAGAAAAAAAAAACTACAAAACTAAAATAACGATCTATAAAAAAATATTTTTTATATATTAATGCATAATTAGTATAGTATACATCTTTTGTATATTTGACTAGAGAATATAATTTGATTTTTTTTCTAACAAATATTTTAGGGATAAGGGTTTGAAAAATATCTAATTTTGGTTGAAATTATTGTTACGATACCAAATTTTAATGAGGACTTATTACCCCCAGACTATTTAATACCGTATTTTAAACATATATATTTTCCCACATGGACATAAAAAATAATGCAAAATTATAAATAGTAATGTGTCCACGTGGACAAATATATACCTTTAAAATACCTATTAAATAGTTTAGGGGTAAAAAATACACTATTAAATAGTTCAGGGGTAATATGTCCTCCATAAAGTTTTGTATCATAACAGTAATTTCGGTCAAAGTTGAGATATTTTTCAGACATTTATCCCAACATTTTATAAAGAGCATCATGTCATTTTCGATAGGAATCACTTCCCAAGGAACATTAAAATTTTCTTAATGAGCAAATAAATAGTAGAAAAAATTTATTGTGGTTGAGGCACAACTAACAATAGTTGTGTGAGGGCACCTTTTCTTGTTGTCACACACACTCTCTCACTTCCATTTTCTCAAAATTTAGTCTTGTCTTTATCTGCATTTTTTTTTCCTTTGCAAAACCCTTTTTCTATTTTATCTTTGCACCCTTTTTTAATCAATGTTTCTATAGTTTTTTTTTAAGTCCTACATGTTAGTGCGAAAAAATATATTTATACTACTATTATCTTATGCTTTCACAAATTCATTTGGTTGACTCTTTTTTTCTATTAATTCTTGTAACACACAAGAAAAAAAATGAATCTATAAAAATTTCGTTTCACATTTTAAAACGCTTAACATAAAAAAAATTTAAAAAGGAAATCTTGAACAAGAAACACAAAATTAATATTAGCAATAATTAATAGATACATGCCACGGAAGTAGAGAATTTAACAAATATGAAAAAGAAAAGATAATTGAGTACTTGATATCATTAATACATTATTATTAATATAAAGCATTCAAATACATTAAGTGGTTATAGAATAAACAAAAATAAAACATATTTGATAATTAAGAATAGGGTGGTTAAAATTGAAAATCTCAAAAAATAAATTAATGACTAAAATTTAAATTTAATTAAAATTAAATTGTGGATTTAAGTGTAATAAATAATACCGATTGAATTTTAGTAGCTCAATTGGTTGATTATATGAATTTTTACTTTTTTGGTGAGAGTTTAATTTATTTATTTTAGTTTCACTATCTTCAATCTCTTCGAATTTATTTATAAAAAAATTTAATTTAATTTTTTCTGATATATTACTTTAATTTTCCATCAAATAAATATATACATTTACACACACTGTGACTGAGTTCCAAAGTTTCTTTCTATTAAAATAGAATTACAGTAAGAGTTGACAAGGCAAAAAAAAAATACAAGTAAGAAAGAAAAAAGTAAAAGAAAAGATTAAAATTGGAAGAGAAAAAGCAAGGAAATTAAGTACAACATGGGCCCCACAGTATTATGACAGCCCTAAAAGGTCTCACACAACTGACACTATGTATGCCTCACACATAATAAAATTTTCATAAATAGTAGGGTTTTTTTTGAGCAAATTCACCGTTATACCTTCGAAAATGTTGCATAGTCATTTCAAATTGGGGATTAAACCATAAAAGTTGCTATTACTAATGTAAAGTTTAGAGGGAAATAGTAAAAAATTTAAAAAAATATGAAGTCAAAGCAATTAAACTCCCTATACCGCCAGCCTAAGCAGTTATGAAAACTAGTGTTATCTAGACTCTCTATAAAGAGGGAAAGCCACTTGACTTTGACTTTAACGTAGAGGAGTGAAAACCCACTTGACTTACTGGAGAGGAGTGGAAAGCCACTCGTCTCAAGTAGAAGAGATCCGCCCCTACTTTAAATAAAGAATTTTCCACATTTATCTTCCACAAAATAAACTCACTTCCAACCCCAAAACAATAGTGAGTTTCCACTAGAATTCGATGCAGAAGATTAGCACATATCCAGTTTGAAGTTGGATAAGAATGCTCTCACCTATGACAGACAAACTTATAGCATAAAAGAAGCACTATAAACAACAAAATTTGACAAGGTTCATTCATAAATATCTGAAAAACTACCACCCCTCTGGAGAGGCAATTGCAACTGATCATTTTTGTGCAAGTCACAAGTTGCAACATTTACAAAACGAAGCTTAAAGTATAAATAAATCAACGAAAGATTCAATGGTATCATATCGATACACATGCAAGAACTACAAGCTATGGTGGGCTACTGGAAAAGCTATCAATACATTGTTGTATGCGATATCAGATTAACAAAGCATGAACCACATGCAGTTGCTTCAGTGTTTGCTCTGGCATCAGATGCACAAGAACAAACAGGAAGGGAAGTACGAGTGCTAAGACTCCGGCTATTCTGTTCATGACCTGTAGCTACTGTATCCTCCTCCAGCACCAAATGATCCATAGCCACCACCATAATGATGTCCGCCGTATGAAGATGATGGATAAGAGCCACCACCTAGGTTAGAGTAAGACGATTGCCTCAAGCCTGTATCTAACTGGCCATAACTGCTTGGAAGTGATTCTTTGTGGCTGCTCATAAATTCCTACATTGACGATTCACTCATCAGTTGTTTTGCAATTCAGAAGAATACTATGGAAACTCCTCAATCACATATAGTTCGCAGGTTTTAGATGCATCAGATGTGGAGTATTTACATATCAACTAGATGTCTTTTTTAAATTGAGATTTACCTGGATAAGCTGCTGGGCTGTCTGAACTTGTGATGACATCCCTTTTATTTCCACCGTGATTTCATCAGATAAACCCCTACTTTCTTGCACCGTAAGAACGGCACCACTAGTACGGCGTATATAAGCAATATTTGCTCCCCCTATGCCAATGATATCTTCTGCATAAGCTAGTGGTATTTGCATTTGAACAGTTTGGGATATCTGAAATGGAAACCAAGATGAGGTCGCCAGAAACAAGTATATTGTTTATGACATAACAGAGTAACTTTTCATACATTGCAGAGAACATAAAACTAGCATAAGAAACAGGGGAAGTGTAATTAACAATTTTACAGGTCTAGGCTTTTTAGATCAATAAACAAATGCAACTAATCACACAACTTACAAACTCAGTTAAGATAACATACTGCTACATATACTCAGCTTGTGATGATTGAATGGTTTAGCAAAGAAAAATAGTACAGTACACAGTTAGCAAATGTTTCTCAAGAGCAAACATGGAATTTCTACCAATCTATCTAGTTCGCTTGAGCACTTCACCCCTTCCAAATAAAAACATAAAAGTCACCACCAGTGTGTATTCTCACTTAACAACGTCACTTGACTTCATACTTGTCCCTTTAATCTTATACAGGTCTATTATAATGAGAATGCCTTGAACTGAAACTATCAGGGAATTGCAGACAAGAGATCTTAAACTGCACCTAGCATTTTTGCCTCCACTGGGATTTGAAAGTAGCACTCCAAGAGTAACCCAAAGTTGCAGAGAACAATGAATGGAACTCTAGACTCTAATAAGAAAACTTGCTACCAGACTCTAATAACAACTTTAATATTTCGAACCACTTTCAACACTCCACACGAACTAAAGATAATTAGTTAAATTGAGTTCTTTTTACTTTGAACAAGAAATACTAAAAAATTCGCTGCAAAGAAAGGTAATGTTAAGATTCTTTTCTCAGGAAAGCCATAGCAATTGCGCAATATAAAAGACAAGTGCTTATTTGTATAAACACAGAGAAATCTTCTCATATAAAAAGTAACGGGATGCAAATGTCCAGGACTTCATCAGTTTAACTTGAATTGAAAGCAGAAATGAAATAAAAAGTTGCTATTACAAGACTGGAAATACAATGCTCAGAGGCGGGACTCGCTGCCTGATTTTAATACCCCGACAAAAAGAAGAAAACAGACCTCTTGAAACAGTGAGCGAAAATTCAATGGTCAACGGAGGTACTTATAATTGGACAAGATGCCATTAAGAAAAGACCAGAGTAGGATTTTATGGAATAGAAACTTGATGTAAGAGTCTAAGTAACATCCCTACTCTAATACCACAAAGAAAAAGAAGACAAAAGGTTTTGAAAACTTCTCTGTTTGAAAGGTTGCTAAAGAGCCGGTGCCACAAACACACAGGAACAGTCACCCAAAAAGAAGTAAGAAACAAGAACTCACGGAAAGAAAGAAAACTGTTGGATCCGACAGTCTAAACCCCAAACCATATTAATTAAGTGTCTATCAAGATTGTATAAGCTCTCATACCATGTGAAAATAGATGAGAAGAGAAATCCTCTTACTGAAGTTGCTTTTTGGTCAAAAACATACAAGACAGCTCTGTACTGTAAAGTAAGATGGTAAAGACACAAACCTGAGTAATAACAGAATTCCCAGCACGACCCACACCTGAAATGCGAGTTCCAGAAAGTCCAAGATCTTGCCCATACAGTGAAAGTCCAGTAGAATGATAATGTGAGTCCAGCTGGCTTTCACGTTCAGGAAACAGTGAGTCCCTCTTTGTTGGAGGAGGATAATCACCAAGTCCTGATCGAGGAGGATAATCACCAAGTCCTGATCGAGGAGGATAATCACCAAGTCCTGATCGAGGAGGATAATCACCAAGTCCTGGTCGTGAGGTATTAAGCATTGTCCTCTCAGACCAAGGCTCAGTTTCACGCTCCTGAATGGCAGGTGTATTGTACTGCGGAAAGAACAAGTATAACAAGGGTAAGCATATCAAAGAACATTGATATGATAACAAACTGATAAAGGAAAAAGGCATAAGCTTACATTCTTTTCAAACAAGGGAAGAACGCTCTGATCCACCAAGAACTTTCTAAGGTGCCCAATCACTGATTCTAAAGCTTTGAGAACCTTAAGAGCTTCACCTTGAATTTCCACAATTCTCTCATCCGAAGTCGCATAGATTGACATCTCATCTGAGTAAATAGATTAAAGTGAACCCCTGTAACTTATTTAACAGTAATTCTAGTAACTCAAGCAGTAATAGAATAAAGACTGCAAAGAAGTACCATTGGAAAGAACTCGAATGGAGGCACCAGTGTTTTGCTGGATAGGCTTGATTAAAGACCCTTGCTTTCCTATTAAGTTCACAGCTTGTGTTGATGCTACGAGTAGTCTGATGGAGCAGAATGCAGCCCCAGCAACTCCAGGTAAGTTGACATCATCTTCACCTTCAGATAGACCAGTGACACGTTTGAACACTCTTATTACAGCTACCATAGCAGGGGATAATGCTGCCTCGGGTTCTTCTTTCCCTGATATTAGAACCTGTGGCATTGTTTATGAGGACTATCATGAAGACTACTTCAAAGAAAGGGCAGAACAGAATAAGGAGGTTGGAAGCCTTCACAACAGAAAATATTGAAAAACGATACCCGGAAAGAAAGGTAGCAAATGAAGCATATTAAAAGTGAGATGACGAATAAAATGCAAACTTTGAAAGAAAATAATTGGCAATCACCTTTCCCCTTTCAATTAGTCATATTACAGGGGATGGACACTAATTATCTTATCTACAACCTATGTCTTCACACACATCTTCAACCCCTTAGGATTCAATTGGTAGCTAGTTAGAAGCTAAGTAATTCATGTATAAAATTTTGCATAAGTAAAAACTTATTTTCTATCATTCTTCTACTATGTATAAAATTCAACACACCTATTACAGTGTTTGGTTTGCAATTTAGAAATCACATAACTAATATGTGTATAAGTTATGAGGGAATCTATGTATTACTTTATGCAAGATAGAAGATGGAGTAACTAATACATGAATAACTTATCGTTGCATTAAATAATACACACATTCCCTCACAATAATTCCTATACTACTAATACTTGTATAAATGTAACCGGCTACCAAACAACCCCTTATTGTTCCACACCACTAGCCCCCTAAAGTAAAAGAAAGAAAACACAAAAGGTCAATAATTCTTTTTCCACACCTCAATTTTTTGCTCTTTTGCATTTTCATTATTTCAATTTTCCATTTAAATTTTCCCTCAAATTAGTTTTGACATCTATCTTCAAACACATTCATTGCACTTCAAATGGATGCTTTTATGAAGTTCTGAAAGTGGAGTTAATAGTGAAACTGAGATCTCACACCTTGGAGAAACTTCTTCTCATTTATAAACTTTCTATAGGATGATTTTTCTTTCGCAAACTGCCATTAGCTTGCTGTTGTAAAAATCTCAGCCAAGTATTTCCGGTAACTCATCGATGTAGTACTCAGTCCTCTCTTCATTACATCCTATGCAACTTCATCACTAAAACCATATTATTTCAACATTGAAAGATCAATGGAGCCAATTCCTTACATCTAGCATTTTCTCTGTTTCCTTGTGAAGGCAGGTGTGGGGGCATGGGTTGGAGGGTCGTGCAGAGGAGTCATGTCACAAAGACAAGGAAGATTTATATAGAGAGAGTAACTTGTGTAATAAGTGGGGCTCTAAGTCACACAAGACTCAAACTTCCTAAACCCTTAATGCTTATTAAGCCATAAAAACAATTTAAAGGTCAGAAAAGGAAACGAGTTGAAATACACCCAAGAAGTATGAACTTAAGAATTGTGTCATAAAAATCCTACTTTTCATCTTAGGGTTGCAAAATTTACTCTTCATCCAACCCTTCCCTGAACTATACAAGTTCCCAATACTTTACCCCTAGATGTACAGTAAACTGCTACTTCCGATCTGATGTCATACTTCCTCTCTTCCTATTTACTAGTTTACGATGTTCATTTAACGAGTGTACTACTATATCAGCAAAAGTGGCGGACCAAGGAGTTCTAATAAGGAGATTCAAACATATACAAAATTGCAACTTGAATTTGAATAGGTGATATCGAAAGCAATTTCTGAATCACCTTCGACATACCCTAGAATTTTCCCTTAATCAAGGTAATTCAAAAGCTTATATACTCTCCATGTCCCAATTTACGTGGCACAATTGAAATTTCAAAATTCAAACTTATAAACTTTGACCGCGAATTATGGACATAAAAGCTGTAAAAAAATTTAAAATAAAATTTATACATGTGAACATTAAATAAAGTGTACTATAAATATAATGATTAACAACTTTAAATATTTAAAAGGCATATAAACAAATTCCGATCAAAGAAGAATTTGGTTGATTATCAAAATCCCAAATTTGATACGTAAATTCGGACTGATATGCAAACAAAAACTCTTTCATCGCTTTTTGCAAGGTAAATTTTTTTAACAAACTCCTCCACACCGTACCAGTGGTGAAAAAACATCACATCAAAATCCAAACCTTGAAAGCAAAATCAACATGAACCATATGAAATGTGTATAAAAAAAGATCATCATACACATCTTTTTGACGAAGGGGATTCAATTGAACCCTCCTTCACCCCTAACCAGTGGTAAAACAAAACAAAACATCACATCAAAATCCAAACCTTAACAGCAAATTCAACATGAATCAAATGAAATGTGTATAAAAAAGAGCATCATACGCATTTTTTTTTTTATAAAGGGGGTTCAATTGAACCCTCCTCCCCCTAACCAGTGATGAAACAAAACATCACATCAAAATCCAAACCTTGACAGTAAAATCAACATGAATCATATAAAATCTGTATAAAAACAGCATCATCCGCATTGGAATTCATAACCAAAAGAAAGGATAAACTTACAACACGGTCAGGAGAGGAAGGAGGGCCATCAAGTACACGAATCTTAGCCCCAGTTTCCTCACACATCTTCTTAACAAGTTCTCCTTTACGCCCAATAATACTTCCAACTTTGAGCACCGGTACAATCAATCTGAACACACAACTCCCAGGCCACCCAGGCCATTTTGGCTTCTCTATCGAAACCTCTGGTGCGATTTTCACTGAACCTGCGTCTGCTTCTTGTGGTTTTACTTGAGAATTTTCAAATTCATGCGTTACAAGAGAACCATTTTGGATTTGTTCGATGGAAGCCATTGATCGCCTCTGCTAAGAGTATTTTAGGGTTTTAGGTTAAGTTTTTGCAGTTGCGGGAAAAGAAGTGAGGAGAAAGAAGATAATTGAGGGTTTTATAGAGGTGGAGATTGTCACGTGTCTATGCATTTTTCCTTTTTCTAATATTGGGTTCGAAATAAAGATAAGATGAAGGTCTACATACATTTCACCATTTTCGACATATTATTTCGCCATTTTTGGACCTCATAAGATCATATATATGTTGTTGTTGTTATTGTTGTTGTCGTCATCATAATAAATAACATAGATAAGTAATATTACGAGTGAAAGAGGTTATTATGTGAGTTGATACATTCTTTGATTGCTCTGTTTTTCTTCAAAAACAGAAAGATGATTTCTCAACCTGCAGACACGAAAGGAATTTATCCAAGACGTAAAAGAGATGGTGAAACGTATCCTCGTATCTCGCTTTTATGATATCTACATTCAACTGTGTGAGCGTGCTCCTAATTAATTCGGTGTAATTTATGAAATTACGTATTATATATCATAATTTGTTAAAATATAATATCTAGCGTATCTGTTTGTACGGTTTTATTTATAAATATTAAAGAAACTACTAAAAAAGTTGACGATAAAAAAAGTTCTTTCTAATTTTAAAAATCGTCTAGTCAAAAATTAAGTACGTAATTGATATAAATTTTAAAATAAAATATATTTTGTATTTAATTTAGGGTACAATTAAAAATCAAAATAAAATTTATATTACAATTATAAGATTATTAATCTCATATAAAAGGTGAAATAGAGAATTCAAATTATAATTCTGATTTTAGATCAGACACCTTAGTCGATTATTGTCTCTTTCTTTTCACATTTATTATTTTTTATCAAATTACAATTACATTTCATAATTTATAGAAAAGTAATTCATGGAATATTTGTTTGTGCGGTTTTTTCATTTAGAAATATTAAAGGAACTATTGAAAAAAAATTGAACCTCAAGAGTCGTTTGATTGAAAGAATTAAGTAGGTTAGCTTGATATCAAATTTGAAATTAAATATGTTATAAATTTAATTGTAGAAACAAGTAAAATCAAAATAAAAATTAAATTACAATTATAGAATTATTTATTTAATACAGTAACAGTATATCCAGTGAAATTCCACAAGTGAGATGTATGCAGATCTTACCTCTACTTCATAAAGATAAAGAGATTATTTTTAAAAGACTCTCGGCTCAAGTATAATAAATCTCGATATAGTAACAGTATATCCAGTGAAATTCCACAAGTGAGGTGTATGCAGATCTTACCTCTACTTCATAAAGATAAAGAGATTATTTTTAAAAGACTCTCGACTCAAGTATAATAAATCTCGATATATAATAAGAAGAAGACAACCAAGAAAAGCAAAATCAAGAAACAATGAAAAAATAGCTAAAACAACAATAAAATCATATAATAGTCAAAATATCACGAACATCATACTAGTATAATCATGATTTTGAACTAACCAACTCAATCTCTATTATTAGTAGTCTTCCTCTCCACATTCATTGTTATTCATCAAATTATAATCGCATTTTCTCAAAAGTAATTTATAAAATGTCTATTCATAGTATTTCATTTTTACAAATATAAAAGGCACTATTAAAAATCTTTAACGACCAAAGTTTCTTCATTGCCCAATGAGTCATTTAATTGAAAGAATATAATGAATTATCTCCATATAAATTTTGAAATTAAATATATATCCCACATTTTGTTATAATTAAAATTAAAACACAAATTTTCACAATCATAAAATTATTTATTTCACATACAAGATGAAACAAATAATAATTATTATTATTATAATTTATAATTTTTAACGAAACAATTTAGCAAATTATTAATATTTCTTTCCCACATTTACTAGTTTTTATCAAATTGCTATTACATTACTTTATCAGGAAAAAATATATTATGCTCTCAACTAGTTTTCTATTTTCTATCAAATACTATTACATTTTATAATTTATCGAAAAATAAATTCTACAATGCTTGTTCACATAATTTAATTTTATTTACAAATATTAAAAGAGCTACTAGAAGCCACAAACAGTCGAAAAAATTATTTCTATTCTTAAAGAGTCATTTAATTGAAAAGATTAAGTAAAGTATTTTGGTATAAAATTTTAAGGACAAATTACATAAATCACATACTTTTAAGGCAAAAGTACAATCTATCCCTTAAAAGTTTATAATTACAGAAATCCCTCAAACGGATACAATAATATAAGCACTGATACATTAATCAGATGCGCGAGATACATTAATCGTTAAGTAAGATACATTACATTTTATACATGATACACTTATCTGCTGTACATTTTATACATGATACACTAATCTGATACGCGAGATACAATAATATAAGTTGTTGATACATTAATCTGATGTGCGAGATACATTAATCTGATGCGCGAAAATGAGAGATTTTGGAAATTTGTAAAACTTATAGGGGATAATGGTAATAAGTAAACTAAAATGTGGGATTTCTGTAATTTTTCCAAATTTTAAAGTAAATATATTTTTCATTTAGTTAATAGTATAATTAAAATCAAGATACATCATGAATATCTTTGTTAGCCTTATGACTATCATTGTCAGGGGTTTGAAGAAGTTCTTGAGCTTCTCTAAGGGATCTCAGCCTCTCCCTTCGCGCCGTTATCGTCGTCTCTATGGCGTTTTCCTCCTCCTTCGACATTGACTATACATTACTATTTATGTATCATGACCATAAAATTATGCATTATTTATGTATCTTATTCTAATTGAAAAAATATTGTAGTTTATAAGAGATATATCATACATGTAATTGTTCTCAATAGCATTTTTTGCGATTGCTACATAACACTGTGGTTAGTTGATATGTATCTGATACATACAATAAAGTCTGAAATTTGATGAATTTGATATACATGTGTTAAACAATTGGTGCAACTATGCCTTAAAATGTTACTCGAAGGACTGACATAACATCTGATACATAGCCAATTTGACAATGTTATGTATCATATACAAAAAAAAACTAGGGAAAAGGGTCTGATATACCCCTCAACTTTGTCATTTAGAGCTGATATACCTCTCGTTATGAAAGTGACTCATATATATCCCTACTTATATACAAATGGTTCACATATACCCTTTTCCTCTAACGGAAGTGAAAAAAAATTAATTTTAGTTTAATTTTTTAATTATTTATTTTAAAAAAATATAATCTCATATGGGTATATTTAATCCTCCTCAAACATATTTTTTTTAACTTTTTTTTTGTTTCAATGACTAATTTAGATTTATTATTTTGATGGTCAGATTTATTTATGTTTCACTAATATTCTTGTAAAATTTATTATAGACGACCCAATTTTTTTCTTCAATTACAAAAACTAAATTACAATATAGCCAAAAAAAAAAAGTTTTAAATTATAATATAGCCACAAAAAAATAGTTTTAAACTTTTTTTCTTTACACTAAGGAATGAAAGAAAAAAATAAAATAAGAATAAGAAACTCAAATAATGATAATCAAAGAAGTCAAAAAATAATTTATGTATGAAAAAGATTAAAATATACCATAAACTTTGCTAGAAGAATCATATATATCCCTAGATGATTTAAAAAAAAATAAAAGTCAAAAATATAAATTTAAAACTAAAATTTTCACTTCCGTTAAATGTAGGGTATATGTGAGCTCAATTTGTAATGGTAGGGGTATATGTGAGCCGTTTGTATAACGGTAAGGGTATATATGAGCCACTTTCATAACGAGGGACATATCAACTCCAAATGACAAAGTTGAGAGGTATATAAGGCCTTTTTATAAATATGATACACACTAATTTAGTTATAAAATAGTGTTGCATATACACAACAACATGTGATACATAACAATGTTATATACATATCAAAGTTATGTGTCATATACATAATTATGAATATGATACAAATTGGTATTGTTATAAAACATTAGTGTTTATATATAGCCTTCTAGTTGAATAAATATGGGTATATGTATCTGGTAGTAAAAGATAAAGAAATTTGTAATAGTTATGTATCAAATACATAACTATGAACATGATATATACTAATTTGTGTTTTAATAAATTAGGATTATGTATCAAAACTAATATTTGAACACGATACATTGTACATGATGAAATTGTAATGTAATAAAAAGTTGAAACGAAGGCATTATACATAAATTTATGAATCAAAATCAACTACAAACATTAAAAATATGAACCTTGGGTAGAGAAGGTTATTTATCAACATGTTCTACTTTCCCCCCATTTTCTGTATAAAAAAAGAAGATGAGCAATAAAAAATTGAAAAAAAAAATGTTCTGTAAGATGAGATATTATAGATTCCACTTTTCTACCCTTTTTTTGTGGGGGGGGGGGGGGTTCACAGTCACTTTAGAAGACGAAGGTACATCTTTCTTCGACTTATGATTCATCATTGATAATGGATCATGCAAGCGTTTGAGTCTGTTTTAGCCCAATCATCATCATCAAAATCATAAATACGATCAATATTAGGTGAGATTAATTGGGTAATTTCAATACTAAAATAAGGAGCATCATCCATATGTATCAAGACTTTGAAGATGGAAAATCAAAAAGAAAAAAATGACGAACAGTAAGTTGGAGAAGACGAAAAACTACATATTGAGGAATCTGAAATCGATTGACTGGAGATAGAAAAAAAATTAAAATTCAAAATTGTAATAAGGAAGTAACTGTTGAGATTGAGGGAGTGAAAATAGGAAGAGATTGAATGAGTTGAAAATACGAAGAGAGAAATGACATTTGTGAGTTGAGAAGCTATGTACCTAGAAGAGTGGGGTTTTGGAGGAAAAAGAAGGATTTTTGTAATATTTTGAAATGGTAGTGAATAATAAGAAAATATGGTAAATAAGGATGTGTAAATAGGTAATTTTTCCAATCATTATTATAGTTTAGTAAGAGTCCAAATTTTACCTAATCTTTCATGGGCTTGGTTAGTCTATTTAAGACCTTTTCCACACCTATAAATAGCCCACAAATTCTTCTTTGAAGGGGTTTGGGCTTTGGACTTTGACGAAAGGAGAATACACATCAGAGCATTATAGGAGTTGTGAATCACCGATCTTCTTTTTATTAATTCACTAGCGAATTTAGCCGCGTTTCGCGTAGTTATGAAAAATATATGTATATTTATTTAAAAAATTAATTATGATACAAGAAAATTATAGAAATAAGAAATAATAATAATATCACAATATAAATATTATTGTAGAATTAGAGCTTAAGTGAATTACATTTTTATTATCAAATATTTTTCAAAATTAAAAAGCTAATTTATTAAGAAAAAAATTCATATTTTATGATGTTAATACATATAATTTGAATAAACATATTTAAGGACTTGATTTTATTTCTTATTTTTGTTAAATGATAAATTTACTGTCCGATGAATCTTCCTTTTATTCGATTTTTTTTTTTGATGAAACAAAAAATAGGAGGAAAAAGAGATAAGTATTTCTATTTCATTTCTTCTTTGATATTTAATCCTCTCTTTGTAGCTTGTTTTTCTCTTATTCATCATCATCTAAATAAATATTTTTCTCTTATTTTTCATCATCATCTAAATAATCCCTTATTGCTAATTTTCGTATATATCTTATATTATTCTGGTAAATTTACTACAATTAAAAATTTATAAGAACCTAAATTAAATAAAAATTATAGAGAGAACATATGAAAAAGTAAGCAAAAAGAGAAAAATAACAACACAATTTTGTCAAGTCCTTAATCACAAAAACAAAGATGAAAAAATTTAATAATCAATGCAATTATTTTTGAGTTTTTATCCGGCACTCCTTCTATCCATATCCAAGAGTCTTTTCATGGAGTCAAACTAAAGTATAAATCTTATATTACGATAATAATATAGGATATCACTATTCCAAATATGGAATAAAAAATAATAATATGGAGTAGGAATCTAATGAAACAAAAAAATATGAATTTATATAGACAAAATTGAAGGAATATCATAAGGTATCTTAAATTTTGAAATTAAATAGTTGGGGGTTATGAATGTGAAAATTTAAAGAAAATGAGATAATAATATTAATTAAAGTAGAAGTTCAATAGATATAAGTTATGAGGTAAAAAATTGAAAATAAATAAAAGAAGGAAAAAATAAAATAATGAGGACAAAAAAAAACTCATGAACTATTCAACGTTTGTTGGGTGTTTAAGTTTTATTAGGAAAGCAAGCAAATCAACTTCTTCTCTTTTGGTACTACTCCATTGTGTTTAACAAAATTGAAAGAGGAAAAAAAATATAATAAAAAAAGAGACAAATATCTTGAAATATTGAAGTAGTAAATATTGAGACTTTTATTTTTTTGTAATAAAGAATAATAATGAGTGTAAATAATTTTTGATACATTTAAGTATAACAACAAATAAAAGAGTAGTAATTGATATATATTTTTTTGTACAATAATAAGTAAGTAGAAAAATATGAAAAATTGTCAAAAAATTGAGGAAAAAGATAAATAGAATATTTGGCCAAAGAGAGGTGCAACTTCACTTTTCTAAAATCTAGCTTATATTATATAGAGTTATTTAAGCACAACAATATGTAATAGCTATGAGAAATGTACCATAGATAATATACCTTTCAAGCATGACAAAATTTTAGAATATTGAAATCAAAATAATACATTAATGAATCTTTAAAATGTTGAAAACATTCAAACTTTATACTAATATGATCATCTTTCTTGATGAATCTTTCAACATAATTAAGCTTCCTTCTTCGTTTTGATGAACTTGTACTAAACTAATGTGAACATCTCTTATAATGAATCTTTGAGGAATATATCTTTGATCTTCATCAAAGTGAAGAACATATCATGTCACTATCTTTTCTACAATTTCTATTGGAAAAGATGAAGAATAATTATATTTTTTTAAAATAAAAAGAGAAAAAAAAAACTACACTAATGAGAAAATAAAAAATGAATATTCAACATCTCTATGGATGATTGTTATTTATAGATTTGATAATCCATAAGAATAAGTTAAAGAGACTTGTTATTTAAGTAGAGAATATGAATAGATGGAAGTTTTTTTTGTAACTCATTAGATATAATTAGAATAGTAAATATGATTGATTTTTTTATTTAATAAATAAAATATTTAATGAAAAGAATTAAGAAAAAAATCTCAAAAAAGGAGAAAAAAGATAAATATGAATGGAGGCCAAAGAGAGGTGCCACATCATCTTGTCTATGTTTCTCCTTCATATTATATATAGATTATTAGACGTTTTGGTAAACTATGAAAAAGTTACCATAACCAACAAAGCAACAATACACACTAAAGAGTACCTAATAACCAATACCACCTTCTAGGAAGGGTGTAAAGGATATAGAGGCTTCAACAAATTCTAGTAAACTAATTTCAAATCAAATTCTGTATGTATGCTGGACAGCTCTGAGCTTTCTTAGACAACTTAAGAAGGTCTAATCTCTCTACAATTTCCTTCTTGATCTGGACTATCACTATGTCTGCCTGTACAATTGTATGCTTCAATTTTTTCCAGTTTCTAGCTCTCCAAGTGTGATATATATAGCAGCCACTATCTCTTTTTTTGAATGGCTTCCAATGCTTAGCTTTGATACTTTCCAGCACTTGCTTAACTTCACCTGGTAGTAGCTGCACATCAGCCCATGTCAGTATTTTTAAGCTTACTTGCTTAAACCAGTCACACTCAGCAAATAAATGCATTGTAGTTTCTATCTGTTGTCCATCGCATAAACAACATATACCATCTTCAATTCGGATATGCATATTAGCTAACCTTTCCTTTGTCAATAATCTTCTTTGTTTAGCTAACCACAGGATGAACCTATGTTTAGGCTGAGCAACAACAGTCCATACCAATTCAGCTATCCTCCATCTTTGACGTTTTTATGATTATTAACACCAATATGATTGCTACTATGAACATGAGTCACCGAAGTTTTACTTTGTATGAAATTTTTGTTTTCTATCCCATCTGAGATGTCCATTGTTTTCGATGAGAGAATCGCCTTCATTTTTTCGTTTTCTTCTCTCTGCCGGCTGTCTTTTCTTGAAAGAACCGAACGCAAAATTCCTAGAGGACATTTGAGTTATAATTGGGTCATAGTGTTAATTTGGGTCATGGTGGATAATTATGGAAGATGGGTGAGTTATTAATTTTTAGGTAGAAATTTAATAAAAAATGGCTAAATTATTGAGATGAAGTCACATGTTCAACCGTTAGTTTTAAGGGTATACACATACCAAAAGTTTGACGGTAAGAGTATATATAACTTTAAAGTATAACGGAAAGTATATACATACCCCCTCCGTTCCTTTTTATATGTCATCCCTTTCTAAATAGTTGGACCATAATACTTGTCATTTCATAAAATCGATGCATCTATTACCATGTTCTTCCTATTATACCCTTGATAGAGTAGTTAATTAGTCTTGAAATTGTATACTTTGACCAACCTAGGAAAACTATTAAGTAATTAATATTCATTGGAGTACTTCATACATTGAGTAAATTTTATGTATAGCAAATATAAAATTCATAATTGTATGCTATGGCTATAGTTTATATTAGGGGTGTTCACGGGTTGGTTTGGATCGGTTATTGGTTAAAACCAAAACCAAACCAACTTAATCGGTTTTTAAATTATCAAAACTAAACCAAACCAAATATAATATACATTTATCAGTTTGGTGGCTATCGGTTTCGGTTTGGTTTGGTTATTCGGTTATTAACCATACACAAAAATAAAAGAAACAATTCATTCAAAATGTGAAAAAAGTGACAACAATCCATTCAAAACGAAAAATAGTTAGAATGACTTAAATTACTGGACTTTCGATCACTAAATTTACTATCAATAAAGCTTTAAAATTCACTATATTGGCCTAGAAGGAAGAGACAATAACATTTTCAATCCCACAAAGAATTGTCATAGACACTCATATACATGAAATCAATAAGATAAATGTTTCATCTTGGG
>JAJOOE010001371.1:0-31905 GCA_036250405.1 Solanum raphanifolium | reverse complement strand
AATAGAACCTTAGTTTAGTTAAGATGTGTCTCTAAAATTTCGATCATTGTCTAGGGGATACTTATGTCTTATCCCTATTAAGAAAAAGAACAATATATGGACATCAAAATATTTCCTAGAAGTTATGAACATATATTTTATGGTTAGTTCAAATGATATGGACCTATTTTTTCTCATAACTATTTTATTGTTGTAGAGTTATTAAGTATCATGTTTCATCATTAGTTGGGCGGATCTTCCTTATAAGTTATGGGTTCGGCAACACCCAGTAGCAGAGCTGTAACAAGGATCGGCCTAGACCCGACCAAGCCTCGCGGGTCAAGAATTTGAAGGGCTAGGGCGGATCGGTCCTTCATTTTGAAGGACCTGAAAATGCTTAACCCAACCCTAGAAGAGGGCCGAGGGCTGGAGCGGGCTAGCCCCTTTTTTTTTTTTCTTTTTTTTTCTTTTCAAACAATGGTGTTGTTTCAATAACACTAGCAAAAGAATCTAGTGTAATTAGTATGTATCTCGCATATCAGATACGCGAGCGAGATAAGAGAGTGACAAGCAAGATGGGAGGAGGTGAGGGCGTGAGATTTGTCTATGTATCCTAGGTACATGCGAATTTACTTGGATAGAGTGTATCTAGAACAAATTAACCTAATTTTGAGTCCATATATTTTGAGAAACATGTATCTGGACGTACCAAAAATCTGGTAAGATTCATAATATTACAACATAGCGTGTATTTAAGTATTAAATTATATACTAGTGAGATATTGTAAGTTACCCTTAAATAAAAAGTTTCGGCCCATGGGCCGACCCCGATCAAGCCTCAAGGGCCAAGAGCCTATATTGGCCGAGCTTATAAGCCCTAGTTTTAAATGGGCTTGAAAAATCCTATCCCCACCCTACCCCAATAACGGGTTGGGTTGGGCCGGCCCCATGGGCTTAGCTCGTTTTGATTTTAACTCTATATTTGTGTCAAAAATTCACATAATATGTACAACTAATATATCCCGGTCCCAATCATTGACTTGTCTTAAAATTCAGAACCTATAAACTTAAAATCTTTAATCCAACTTTGACTTAGATGTCTTGGGTTTTTTTATGGTGCAATGCTATAAATTTGTTTTACTGATGTATTATTTTAGTTCTGTTTAGTGTGATCTTCCCATACACCTTATACTTCTCTTCAGATATCAAAATATAAATTCTTCTGTAAGTTATAATTATATCATATACCCATTATAATTCTAGGAAAAATGATAAATAGGACTTGTCTAATATCATTATGTAAAAGAAAGAGCTTAGGAGTTACTGTTATTTTCCACTAAGCAGGTTAAAGCCCACAGATTTCTGTTCATTAATTGTGTAGAAAAATTTTAGTGTTGACTAAGACTAGCGTTTAAACTTGTTTTCTTCTCAAAATCTTTTGATATGTGATTCAATATTAGATTTTCTACTCCCTCTGTCCCTAATGACTTGTCCATTTTGACAAATCAAGAAAGGACAAATTTTTTTACCTATTATACCCTCAATTTATTACTTTGAAAAAGGTAGAATTTTTTGAAAATCTTAAGTTTTTAATTCATCCACTTCATAATTAATAGGGGTAAAATGGTAAACTCACTATGTCAATTATTGTTTTCTTAATAGGTGTGTCAATTCAAAAGTGGACAAGTAATTGGGACAGAGGGAGTATTAGATTGTAAGCGTTTTGACTTACAAATAAGTCAATACATTAAATGCTTTGACTTTTTTTTTCCTTTTTTTTTTTGTTGATCTATATATATCTTAGCTCATTGAAGAACAACCCTGCATCTAACTTCCAGTTCTAGTTTAATTTGCATTGTTCCATGGGTCGCACTAAGCTTGTGATGAAGAAAATTGAGGATCCAACATCCCGTCAACAGTTCTATTCAAAGCGCAAGGATACCATTCTTAAGAAGTCAAATGAGTTGGCTGTTTTGTGTGATGTTGATGTTGGTCTTCTAATGTTTTCTCCAGCGGGTGAAGTGACCAGCTATTCTAGCAAAGAAAGGTGAATGAAATTTCTACAATGAACATTCTACGTTTCGTTTATAGTACATAATTTCATATGATTTGTTTTTTGGTTGCTTAGTCTTGAGGATGTCATGCTCCTTGCTATGAACAAGGCTGGCGAACTGAACAAGCGGTATGTTTATTTCAATATGCCAAATCCATGAATTAGACTTTGCCAATTCTAGTTTAACTGACCATTGATCTAATTTTATTTTATTTTTGTTGAAGATCTCCTGAAAATCCAAATGAACAGGTACTAAGTTTTACACATTGATCAGCAGCCTCTTCCGATAAGTCCTTGGAATTTCATCTGGCGTTTTATTTTGCAGCCTTTGACGGAGATTCTCACACAATCAAAACATGAAGGCAAAATGGTGGAAAAGATAGCGATGTATACCACTCTCCTCTTGCACTCTGTGTATATATGTATTAGTCTATTAGTTTGTCAGAGTAGATACATGACTTCTCGAGTTTATTTCTTTTGCTTTTTTGTATGGTATTTTCTACATGATTGAATAACTTTTGTCTCTTTTGTTGGGTATTTTTACGATGCTGATGATTGATCAACGTGCTTTAGTGTTGAGGTAAGATTAATATGTAGAAAGGGGATCACCTTCCGCCAAAATTTGTTATTACTGAAAACTCGTAACTTGATTTATTTTTTATGTATTTCCAAAACAGAGCCATGAGGAGAAGCTTAATAAGCTTAAAGAAAGGCTAAGTGAAGCACAACAGAAAATAAGGTTGAAGAGTTGCTCACTCTATATTTCCTTCCTGTCTCTCTTTTTTGATATTTTAAAAGATTTCCCTCTTTTATAATGATTTTTTCTGTTGGATCGGGTAGGTATTACGAACCACAAGTGGAGAATATCAACTCTGTCCAAGAAGCTGATGCATATGAGAAGTTCATTAGGAGTGCTATGGAACTAATTCAACTATCAAAAGTGAGCATATCTTGCAATTTTTACTTCAATTTCTTAGGGCTAGTTGAATTAGGACTGGCATGATCATGTTTTGTACTCTTTTTACCAGGCAAAACTCTTGGGTGGCCAGGAATTTCTCCAGAGAAATGAAAATGTTGCGGTAAGACATTTTTGATTGTGTCATATTTGGAAGGATGGTTAACTGTTTTTCGAACATCCAGTATGGAAAGTTAACTGTTTGCATTGTAATTTTTAGGTGTCTTCTGTCAACGCAGAGGATATGGCTGCTGCAGGTAATGAATCTTCATATTCAAATGCTTAGTGGTAACTTTTTGAGTGTATATGTAGTGTACACTCCGGCCATTTTTGGTAAACTAGATGGCCAATTGGTATATATATTAGTAAATATATACAATAACTTTTATGCCTCAGTCTCAAACAAGTTGATGTCAGAATTGGCACTTCATTTAAACTCAATGCCATCATCATACTAATCTGCGAACTCTATAGCCACTTTTTTCCCAAACATTTGCATGTTACTCTGCTGAATTAGATTACACAAAGGAATCTACTGAATCTTGCTTCTCTGGATTTGTAGGAACCAGTAGGGGACGGATGTATTGAGGAAACAGGCCGGATCGCGGCGGGGAAGTAGCTGCGGGTGTCCAACAGCTGCAACAGGAATTTTGTTATACTAGTTTATAGGTTAAGAACTTGGTATAATAAATAACTTGCCCCTATCAGGCAAGCAAAAGTATGAATAATGTTGCATTTCTCTATTGTGAATGCAACTTTTAGAGTTCTTGTATGGCATCAAAACATAGGTATTGTGTTTTGAAATAGAAAACAATTTGGTTTGGTTTGGTTTGGTTTGATTTGGTTTTTTATAATTTTTGCATCCTTCTAGTTCATAAGGTTTTTGTTAATTTTCTGAACCTTTAAATTATAAGCTAAACATACGAGAGTGATCAATAGATCTTAATTCTTCAACTTAAAAGTTATATATACTACAAAGAAAAGAATGTGCATGGTAATCAATAAACTGAATTTTTATGTCATGTAGATTTGGACTCGCACTAAATAATGCAGTATCGAAAAATTGACTAAATAATCAAATATCTTTTTACGACATGGTAAATTATATTTATCGTGTAAATATTAACTCACACTTATATGAATATAAATAAATCATTTCTTCAAATTAATAAGGTAATTTATTTACTTATGTCTTACAAAAATAGATATATTTGATTTCATGATTTACAGAATTTTAGTCTAATTACAGAAAATAAAGTAAAATATGATTAATTACATAAATCTTTGACCATCCCTTGGTTGACCAAATTTATGGTCATTTCATCCCACAAGGAACAGCTAATTAGTTCAAAGCTATTGTTACAACATCTTTGTCTTTTCCTTATTATAACTTTGGTAAAGAGAACTAGATAAAAGGAGAAGAAATATTATCACTATTAGTTTAGATAAGTGTTTCCACAAATAAAGTACAGAAATCACACAAATATATTTGTATCATAATGTATATCAATTTTTTGAATGTATCATAATGTATAATCATTATTTATTATGACTTTTGACTATTTTTTATGTAAACAATATATGACTATATTTATTGTAAACAAATTACTTTATTTTATATATTTGAAACTATCTCTAAGAACTTTATCACATTTGAATCAAAACTCTGAGGCGACTATTATTGCACAACTCGGCATCAGTATTTTCCAGGCTTATACCAAATCTCCCATAGGACTATAGTGTGGCCTTCTTTTTTTTCTTTACATACTTGAGTTTGTAGAGAGTAGCAGAAGAAAAGTATAATCGATGAAGCTTCTGCTAGCCCAAGATCGTTAACTAAGATCGAAAGATTCAACTAAAGAAGAGAAAGTTAGAAGGGAGACAGAGTATTTTGGATAAAAAGAACTTTGTTATAGAAAAAAACTATTTGATTTGAGTTGTTCTTGGGTTGATTACAAATGTCTAATGTCGCCCCTATTTATACTTGTATAGAGATGCTTCTAGAAATTATTCTAGATATATGATATATCTACAAGAAATATCTAGATATCCTTATCTTCTAACTATGTAACAAGAACCTAGATATTTCTATACTTTACTATAAAAATCTAATTATCTAGAACATCTAGATTTTTCTTAAGTATAAATATCAAATACATTTACTCTACAAAATTCTAGAAAATTCTTCTAAATATCGAAGATATTTTTTGTACATTCAAAAAATCAACTTTAATTTTTCATAGAGTTTGATCATGAAATTTGATCAAATTATAAAAATTCAATCTTGAAATATTTTCAATGAACTAGTTTCGAAATTTCCACTCACAAAACTTTTTTTTTATTTTTTTTTAAAGTAAAATAAAAATATGAAAGGAAAAATAAAACCTTTCTTTAAGTTCAAGATAAAATTTTAAAAAGGCCAAATTTCAAATCAGGTGTTCTGCCCCCTCTCTTATCTCAACTTTGTTCTCTGCACGTTTTTCCTATAAATATGATTAAAAAAAATTTGCCTCCGAAAAAAAATGAAATATTCCAACAAACAAAAATCCCAACTTAGAATTTGACCCAAAAAAGTAGAAAATCTGAGAGTTTTTCTAAATAAAACTTGAGGGAACCCCTTAAAATAGAATTCTTGATCATACATAGAATTCATCTCTTTCTTGAACCTTTGCTAAATCATTCTTTTTTTTCTCTCACTATTTGTTACAAAAGAAACCAAAATTTTGCATTTTAATAGCTAAAGATACAATTTTTATGTGCATACATATACATTTTAGGTGTAAAAATTGAATCTTTTAGTGTTTATAGGGGCCACAATCCATCTGATTTATATATATACATTTGTATTGTAATATACATTTGTATATATATTTCAATTCTCTCTTTTAGCTGAGAATTCTTTGAATTGGATTAAAAATAGAAGGTTTTATGGTTCTTTCTTGGATTGCATTGGGTGTTTCTTGAAAAAAAAAAGGGGGGGTTGTTGAATACATGCCAAATGCAATTAAAAGAAGGTCAGAAAATGGGATGATCAATATTATAATGGGAAGGGTAGCCTATGTGTTTGGTTTTGTTGCTTTGATTTGTCTTTGGGCAGCAAGAGATTCAGAAGGGAAAAGGAAGTTTCCTGGAAGCAATTTAGACTTAGCTGGTCTTTGGCAGGGTCCTGTGATAGACGAAGACACGGTATGGATTTCATTTCACTTATATTCATACGGAGATGAATGTAATGTGCATTCATAAAATGTGTTTAGTTATGAGTTGCTTGATGTATATGTTCTATGCATTTGTCTGCTGATAGCTAATTACTATTTTCCGATGAGTATTAGCAATGTCGTTGAAATTTGAAGTAGCTATTTCTAAAAGTTTAAGTTTTTAGATTAGATGGTCATACACTTTGATATGGTATCAAAGTAGGCAGATGTCCTAGTAATCGAATTTCACAGCAACCTATTATCTAAAAGAATTTCCATGTGTTTGGACCATGAAAAAGTAGCAGGCTTGCACGTGGTAGGGGCATGTTGAAAATACAATTAAATAATAAAAGTGTGTTCTCTTTCTAACAGCTAAGGTTTTAGATGAGATGATCATAGTCTTCAACAACTTTCATAAGAGGTTTACTTTTGGATTATGTAAATGAATTTGTGTTTTCGATTAAGAGTGGGATTTAACCAATTTGGTCTTTGCCCACAACCAACAAATATGGGCTTAGGAGTCTATGCCAATGATTTTAAGGTTTTTCATTTCCAAAAGTTCAGAGACTTAGTTGTTACCTAAGTTGTGCGGACTCTTCACTTTCGATGCCGAACCCATGTCGGCAGTGGTGGACCCAGGATTTTTGCTCAGGGGGTTCAAAGTGTAAAAAAGAAGTTCAGGTGGTAATGCTAGTGCGCGGTGAGAAAAAATTATATATACTACTGATTCTCCAAAAATACACTACTTTTGGAGAATCCAACACACACCCGTTGACATTTTTGAAGAGTCCGAGAAACATAAGACTAGTTGTAAAAATGGCTGAAATTTGGAGGTTCATAGGAAACAAGAATTAAATCTGTATTTATAACAAAGACAATGAGAAAGGATCTCTTATAATCCACCTTGGAACTAAAATACTGGTGTTTTCCTGAAATCAGTAACCTTTTCAACCTATTCCTTTAAACATATATGTATTGCATCAAAGGTGTTTTCCTCGCACGGGAATTTTGAAGATCATTGTGCAAGAAAACTGGAGTCACCTTTCTGTTTCCCCAAACCAGCCTAGCATGTAAATCTGTATTCCCCAGCTGTTGCTTTTATCTAGCAAAATCTCTTGCTTTGTATCTTATTCCAACTGGAATAAGTGGAAAAAATTCTGACACGCTTTTGTAGTCCAATTTTCTTTATCTGGATTTGGACAGTCAATTACATAGGCTAACAAGTTTCAATGCTACCAGTTTAGTTGTTGAATGTTCTGATTTACTGTGCATATAATGTAGCCATCAAATTTGAATTATCAAAAGATGCAAGATGGAGAAGCATCTGTTGCATAATAGTGAAACAAAAACAACTTTATATTTGTATATAGAATTCATTTCTCTAACTTAGTTCTTGCCTTGTCAGAATACTATAACTTGATGATCTTCTGTATGCAGGCCGAGCAAGTATGGATTCATTGCAGGGAAGAGTTAGAAGAGGGTACCGAAGCTGCAAGGTTTCTGGAATATTATATTCAACAGACAGCAACAGGAAGTTACAGTTACTTAAAACAGGATATAGCTTTGTTGAGAAAAAGAACCTTACAAAAGGCTATTGAAGATTTGCCTCCCCGAGAGAAGCAGATTTTGTTGCAGTGCTTAAGAAGGAAAAATGTTCCAAGTCATATTTCTGATAGTGACGATGCATCCAGTACTTGGTTTAGCAAGTACGAAGAGCTTTTTTCACAATTGTCAAGTGTTCCCAGGAGGTACCTAAGAAAAAGAAAGAATCCATTTTTGCCAAAAAAAAAAGCTCCAAGAAAAAGAAAGAAATCATTTTTGCCAAAAAAGCATGCTCCAGTTCCGTCTCCCGCTCCATCTCGCCCTGCAACTGTTCCGTCTCCCGCTCCATCTCCTCTCCCTGCAACTGTTCTGTCTCCCGCTCCCTCTCCAGGTCCTGCAGCAGTTCAAATGCTCGCTCCGTCTCCAGGTCCTGCAATTGTATCACCAGTTTATGCTCCAGTTCCTTCTATTGAAGTGCCCACTAGCTCTCCTCCAACTGTGCAGCCTCCTTCTCCAGTTATAAAACCTCCTGCAAAGCCTCCAAAACATCAAACTCACACCAATTCTTCAACACCTTTACCTGTTAATCCTCCAGATAAACCGCAAAATGGTCCTAATTCTCAGGGAGATAATCAGCAGCATCGAAATTATTTAATTGCTGCAGTGGCTGGATGTTCTGTTGCAGGAATTGCCTTTTTAGCTCTGTTAATATTGTGTGTTAAGAATAAGAAGAAAGAAGTAGCTCCAGATGATGGGAAAAGGGGTGGGAAACCGCCTCTGAATTCGACTGCAGGTGTCTATTTGCTGCTATATATCATGATGGTTAATTAATCTCAGTGTATCATTCTTTTCATTACATTTCAGTAATTTGTATGATCTGTGTTGCCAGGTGCTTCTGTAAATTTCATGAGTGCATCTGCTGTAAATGACGCTGATCCTCATAATTCTTCCGAAGCAGACGTGGAACTGTCAAAATCTGAGATGAATGCAACTGCTCATGCACCATTACCGCTTCCTCCAGGAAAATCTGCACCTCCACCTCCACCTCCGCCTCCTGGTCCTCCACCTCCTCCTCCTAAACCACCTGCTCCGAGCCCACCTCCACCTCCAAAAGCTCGCCCTCCTAATCCACCAAAACCTGGTAATTTGCCAAAACCTTTACCTCTTGGAGCACATCAGAGAGGACGTTCTTCTGATGCCAGGGGAAGTGGCTCATTGGGTGAATCTGGTGCTCCAAAAACAAAATTAAAACCATTCTTTTGGGACAAGGTTCTTGCTAACCCTGATCACTCTATGGTTTGGCATGAAATAAAAGCCGGCTCATTCCAGTAAGTTTTGCACTGGTCTTGCTATTTACTTTGCTCGTGCGAGAGCTAAACTGTTTCTGCTTTTACCATTCTGATTGCTGAATTTTATTACAGGTTTAATGAGGAGATGATGGATTCTTTATTTGGATATATACCAGGAGACCAAGGGAAAGATGATCGAAGAAAAGCTTCCTCATCCTTTGATCAAACCTCACAGTATATTCAGATTATTGATCCTAAGAAATCACAAAATCTAGCAATTCTTCTCAAAGCCTTAAATGTGACAACAGAAGAAGTTTATGATGCTCTCGAGGAGGGTAAATCTCTCTCTCTCTCCCCCTGTGGTGGCTGTATGAATCCTTTTAGAAATTCCATTCAATTTGGTCCATTTCATTCCAGTACTTAATATTTTCTTAAAGGACAATTTTTGGATTAATACAAGAAGACTGCCCATCTCACATTGATCCCTACTTTGATATATATGTCTCTAACAAAACTAATAGGCTCTTGGCGAACACCTAACCTGTGAGTATAACATCAATAAGTTAGCATAATCCTGACTAGTTGGTATCACCCATATAAATCATTTGCTTCATTTTGTTCTATTCTTAACTACATCCTCATTGATTTCGAGAAAATGTAGGGCTAACTTTCCTACATATGGTTTTAGGCTTACCTTGTTCTCTTTTGGAGCCTGAATTTATCATATTTTTTCTCCTGTGAAGGTACATTTGGGAGTCTATGTATGACATGCTAAACCATCTCACTTGACCTTTTCTTTTCTAATTTTATCCTCTACATGTGATACTTGCAACTCTCTGTCAGATGTGTTTATTTTTATCTTTTCAAATTTTGTACAATTGCATTTCTACAACGCTCAGATTGTGGATATGTTGGACCTTAGCAACCCAACATTCACTTCCATATAACATTGATAGATATCTTCCAATCTCATAATTTTCTAGTAACACCCCTCTGTTTCAACCTTTTATATTTTAAAGTAAATGTGATACATGTTCATTTATCATGACATTCTCCTGGAAAAGTGAACATGCTTTTGAATTAAATTGGCATCTTGACATCCGCACATGCTGTGTTTACTCTTGTATTTAAGGGAAAGAAAAAGTCCCATCTAAAATTTTCATTATCTGTGTTGCAACATGTCAACGATCACCTAGATACCAATCGCAAAAGCTTAAAAGGGATGAAAAGACCAGTTAGAAGAAAATGTAATCTTTGAATGATAGCATATGCTTATTTTGTTACAACTGGATACATTGAAAACCATGTCCTAGACTCCACTTCATCTTGCAAAATAAAATGTAGCAAAGTTTGTAGAGCATGAAATTAATTGGAAAACTATGGTATTACTTCAGTCATTTACATTTGGTAAGGTACTTATTTGATTCGCTGATTTTTAAAAGATGCAAACAATCCCAAGGAAAACATTGAAGTTTCACGATGATAAAAATTCCCTTATTGTCATGTACCTTGCCACACAATTGATCTTAACTGCTATTAATATTAAGTCGTGAAAAATTTGACATCTATCTAATTACTCAAGTCTCTTATCAGGTAATGAGCTGCCTCCTGAACTCATAAGAACTCTCTTGAAGATGGCACCAACAATGGACGAAGAACTAAAACTCAGATTATTTGCTGGAGACATTTCTCAGCTCGGTCCTGCTGAACGTTTTCTTAAGTCCATGGTTGCAATTCCATTTGCCTTCAAACGGATGGAAGCATTGCTGCTCATGTGTTCTCTTCAGGAAGAAGTTTCTTCCATTAAAGAGTCCTTCGCGACCTTAGAGGTAAAGTGTAAAGTTTCTTATAATTTGATGGTTGCAGTTTAGGGTGAAATTTTTTTGTTATTCTGCTTTGGCCTCAGTTTTTAACTGTCGATTCTGTGCTTGGTGGTTTGCCAACTATTCATACATGAACTCAGATAAGAAAAGAAAGCAAATAACGGTGTTTATCTAGGTGAAGAGTTTAAGAAAGGAAGATTTTGAAACTTGTGATCTAAAACAAGTCAGACGTTTATATGTCTAGAAATCATCTCATTAAGGGTAAAATGGGAAGTTTATAGATTACATTAATTCTAATTATAGAAAGGTATTATTCTTTATGGAACAAACAAAAAAGTAAAGTGTGCCACATAAAATGGGACATGGGGAGTAACATATATGTGGTGTACATCATGTGACTGAGATATCATCTCTGGAGTATCATCCCCTTTGTTAAAAAGTGAGAACAATAAGAAAACAAATAAAGGAAATCAACCGTTCTTTTAGATTATTAGTGGCAAAAAGTACGTAGACATTAGACTTTTCTTAGTGAAGGGGAGGGGACCATTTCTTCGTGTAATTTATAATCAACAGAAATATAACAGTTAGTTGGACTTACCCGATTTTTCTTCTTAGATTCTTGGTTTCTCACCTTTTATATTAACATACGGAATTTTTCAATTGAAGGGGGTCATTTCACTTTGCATGAAATACTAAAGCTGAACGTTAAACAGTTGGGCATACTGTATCACCTGATTTTGAATTTTGATAGTGCCAGAAGATTATTTAAAATCTTTCTACCCTGAAATACCGGTATGAAGATGTGTATTGGCTAGTGATGCCAAGGGAATTATAGCCATCCTTGGGAAATTTTAGTAACTCGCTGCCTTTCGTGATAATATAGAAGAGCTTTTTACTCATCATTGTGACTTGCAGGTCGCATCTAAGGAACTGAGAAACAGCAGACTCTTCCTGAAACTTCTTGAAGCAGTTCTAAAAACTGGAAACCGCATGAACGATGGCACCTTCCGTGGTGGTGCGCAGGCATTCAAGCTTGACACACTGTTGAAACTCTCAGATGTGAAAGGAGCTGATGGCAAGACAACACTCTTGAACTTTGTAGTTCAGGAAATTATTCGATCTGAAGGATTAAGAGCAGCACGTAAATTAAGAGAGAACCAAAGTACTACCAGTGTGCAGACAGAAGATCTTGTAGAGGATCCTGCTCAGGAGTCGGCAGATTATCACCGTAACCTTGGTCTTCAGATGGTTTCTGGTTTAAGCAACGAGCTTGAGAATGTAAGAAAAGCTTCACTTATTGATGGCGAGAACTTAAGTGCAGCTGTCATGAAGCTTAGTCACTCACTAGTGAAAACTAAAGAGTTTCTGGACACTGATATGAGAAGTTTGGAGGATGAAAGTAAGTTCCGTGATACACTCACAAATTTTATCCAACATGCAGAACAGGAGATGACTTGCATACTAGAAGAAGAAAAACAGATAATGTCTTTGGTTAAGAGCACAGGAGATTACTTCCATGGAAATTCAGGGAAGGATGAAGGCTTGCGTCTCTTTTCAGTCGTTAGTGATTTCTTGATTATGTTAGACAAGGCATGTACAGTGGTGAGAAACTCAACGAAGTTACCAGTTAAGACTCCTAAAAAAGGGACATTAACATCTCCTTCCCAAGAATCCGGTCCTGAGTCTTTTCCAGACATAAGTAAACAACTATTTCCTGCAATCCAGGAGCGACAGATGCACTATTCTAGTTCAGATGACGAGAGCTCATGCCTGTAGCTGTCTGTTTAGGTATGTCTATTTGTAAAACTGAGTTTCCATGAAACTAATGTAAAGAGGGAGTCATAACTTTGCTGTTTTGATGTGTAGGTGTCAGTACTTTGGAGCTAATATGGCTTGGATAATAGTCTACAGAAGTATGTATTTTACGACTATATGAGGCCTAAGGTGTGCCTCCTACCCCCCAGTTAGCGAACACATGCTCTTCGAGATAGAGGGAATAGACATTTGCTTCAATGCTCTCTTAGAGCCCTAGCACTAGCAGTAGGAAGAATGGCTATAGTATAGATGCCATAGTAGTTATTGCATGGTCTACTACAACGATCCACGGAGTTAAATCACAACCTCTCACTGTCTGTTGTCACCTTTGTCTATAACAATCCAAATATCGAGATGGTAATGGTACTGAAATCTCCTAAATATTTGTTAAATTATTTTTAGTATATATTGGAAGTTAGACCAGATCCGTATAGTTGCAGCTTTTTATTCTTCTAGTTTCAGCTTCTTTTTCTCGTCAAGATGCATGATTGCTAATTCATCTGTTTCTAATCCATTTTGTGTCTAGTTTCTTTGTTGGACACTCAACTTGGTACAATCTTTTAGTGTCATATCTTCCAAAACCAAGCTGTGCACCATCCGCTTTGCAACCCCTACTACTTCTGCCTTAACAACATTTACTAGATTACGTATGTTCATTATCTACTAAACTGCCATATCCTTTGTGTTGTAATTGTCTACTCCTCATTCGATATTTCTGTAAATATGAATTTGTGAGTATTAGGTTTGGCGTATAGCATTTCTAAGGACGTCCCTTCTGTATAAGCGTTTAATCTTTCTGCTGATTGATATTGGAAAAGATTGCACCTCCACGAGGTAGTAGTAAGGTCTATGTCCTTCTGCTTTGTTTTACTATTTAAAGGTGAAAAATTTCAAGCTTTGGCAATATATTGACTTTATTTCTGGCTCCCATGGCTTAGTTCAAGTGACAAAGGTAGAGGGAGTCACAAGTTTGGTATTTAAGTGGAGAATGATAGAGGATAGATCTATTATCTCCGAGTTTCAAAGCATTGGTCCCAAACAATTAGTAAATGCATTTGGCATTGGCGATTGATTTGCAATACTTTGCAAATAATTTATTTTTTTAACCTCTTGTTCACACAGATTTGAATGGGGCTCCAAATGAGACAATGATAATTTATTTCAATCTATCTCCTTTTCTCCCCTAATATTGGCATCTTATTCATCTAAATGCCAAGTAGGAAATCTTATTGTAAAACTATCTTGTATCATGTGTTTTAGATATTTGATAATAGAAGGATACTCATAAGTCATAACCAACCTATATTTCCAACATTCTTTGAGGTCTCATGTTTGTACATTGAGGTGGAAAATTATAACATATACCACATAATCAAAATTTCTAAAATAGCAATTAGAGCATATTCTTGTCATCTTCAATTGAAAAAGTTTGTATGTTTACGCACTTCATACATTGATATTAAACAACATATAAATTTACGCTACTTTTAATACATAAATAAATCTTTTTCTCATCACCATCCAAACGACCCCTAAGAATATAATATTGCTAATGGAGATGAGAAGAATAGGGAGAAGGCACACGTACCTCCTAGACTATTACCGAAATCTCAAAGACACGTCTTAACTAAACTAAGGTTGTATTACCCCTGAACTCATTTTTCTTTTGTAATTTTATACACCTTTTGGCTTACATGGAAGACTCCATGACTCTACATAGTTGAGCGCGTATGGAGATGTTTGGATGTCATGTAAATTTGAAACAAAAAATATAATGATGTTATTTGGAGTTCTTGATCTTTGGAAGAATGAGAATTGGAGATTTTGAGAGTTGATATACGTATAATGATGTTGTTAGATTGTAAGATGGACTTAGGAAAGTTGATTGAGGGTAAAAGGTCAAGAATACCCTTCTAGGAACGTAAGAAGACCATAAAAATCAAAGAAAACGATATTTTAATGAATCCTGTCGGCTAAAACGACGATCTAGAGGTCTCCTCACCGAAAATAGTTGGTGGATCGCCTAATGAGACTTTAGATCACCCAATTGGACAAAACTTGAGGTTTTCAGGACAATTCGACAATTCGCCAACCTATTCGGCTGATCGTCGATTGAGCAAGTGACCTCGCCCAATTTCCCAGCCCGAGTCTGTTCTAGTAAAACGACCATAACTTTTTACTTCGAATTCGAAATAAGGCAAACTTTGTGGCGTTGGAAAGAAGACGCATAGACCTTTAATTTGATAGGTCGTAGACCACCTAATTCATTATATGTTGAGAGGCAGTGGCCGGGGGGGGGGGGGATTTGTTGCTAGTGAGATTTGAACACGCAAGCACTAACACATTCAAGGCATTTGGAACCCATCTAAGAGGTCTAAAACCACTGGGCTACCACAGTCTATTATGTTAAGGGTGTCCAAAATATATTATTTAATCACTTCGTATATCATTTTATTTGCAACTACGGTATTTTTTTCCGACAAAGGGTATCCAATTAGACACCCTCACATGCACATGGCTACGCCCCTGTTGAGAGGTATCAATATTTCAAGTTGACCTTTATATGAACTCATGCGAGAACTTAGCCAATAGGAATGCTTTGAACTTGGCTTGGTGTTTGAGGTCTCTTATGACCCTAGATCACTTTAGATACACTTTATACACTTGGTAAAGAACCTTAAAACACACGAGCAAGTAGGATATCATGTCATCACCCGGTTCGAGCTCATATATTTACGACGAACGATTTAAAGTTTTAAGAGAAGAGTTGCGAGGTGTTATAGAATGATTCGGGTCTTAGCTTAGAAATTTTCATGGTGTTACAATAAGGTAGGGATAAGACCGTGTACTCTTACTTCTAAAATTTCACTAGATATGTTTGTTGTTGTGTAAAATTGAATCTCCTTTTCCTAATTTAAGTTTATGAAATTTGAGAAAAAAAAATATCATAATTTTGTCATTTTTCTATTAGGCTTTACAATTTAGCTATTCATAATAAAAGGCTCATTGAGTTTTTGAATTTCTTTTTAGTAATATTTGTTTGTCTTGATCGAATAAAATAATTTAGAAATAATATCAAGAAATACTACTTAAACATATTTTGACATATCAAAATTCAATGTTATTTCCAAAATACAAACAATACAATAATTTAAAAAAATTGTTAGCAAATATAACTTAAACATATATTAACGTACCAAGTTCAATTTTATTTTTAATATCAAAATAATACAATACTTGAAAAATGATAGTAACAAATATTACTTAAATATATATTGACATATAAAAGGTCAAAACATGTATCTTGTTTGAATAAAAAATGTAACATACAAATATAATTTTACTTTCAAGATTCAAACACTACAATACTTTGAAATGCTAGCAAATATTATTTAAACATATATAGACATATTAAATTGAGTTTATTTTTAAATTTTAGCAATAACTGGTTCTATTAAATGTCAATTCTTTTATTAGAATTTTTTTAAAAAAAACACAAATTCCAAACTGGCCCACTTAACGCGTTAACTACATTAACAAAAGTATGGGGCTGAGCCGGATGTCCTTTCATCGGGCTCTATTCCCACCCTTTAACATTAGCTATAGTTAGCCCGAGTCCTGTGTGACCACATTTTTATGAATCGAATTGTCCCAGCCTAACCGGATGTATCCTTACTTCAATGTTCGAACTATAAGAATTAATAATCTCAATATTGATCAAAAAAAAATATGGAATAGAAATTTATATTCAAAATATACGTAATCTAAGAATATGGTAAGTAATTTTATAAAATTTTATATTTATTGATACGACTTCTTCTACAATCTCAGACTTCTTCCTCCCTTTCTCTTTCTAGGTCTCTTGCGACCTCTTTGTTGTTGGTTTCGATGGGCAACAACTTTTGCAGGAACACTCGGCTTGACTGTGAAGTCTGATGCAGAAGGGGAAGGCAAGAATAACCCCATTCCACTTCAAATTTGGATCCTGATCCATCTTTGTTTTTGGTATCAGAAGAAGATTAGAGTTTCTATAGGGTTTTCAATTGATTTTTGATTGATGGATCTGTTTTCAACCGAATGGGTTATTTTGAGTCCTTCACCGCTTTTGGTGCTTGATATTTTTTTCAAATTCACATAGATTTAATTAAAAACAACAAATCACATTTTGAAAGGAGAATTCTTCCGATTAAAAATCACTAATAAGATGTGATTGCTCCGTCATCCTCCGACCATCCCCATTCCACATGTGCGTAGTGGTATTAGTGTGACTCATAAAACCCACGTGGAACACATGTCCAAATGGGGGAAAGTAATTATCCAATTGTAGAAGGCGCGACAATCGATGAAGAAATTGGCTTTTTGTATAAATAGAAAAACCCTACATAAAGCTTTCATCTTTTTGTCTTTGCTTCAACACTCACCATAGATACCGCTGACGGCCGAATAGCTCTCTTCTTGTTTGCTGAAGCAATGGCCCCCAAAACCAAATCCCGCTTAGTAGACCAGCCTCCTTCTGTATCCTCATCTGAAGAACAAGAACAGGTTGAAGAATCCCGGGGAGAAGAAGAACAACAATCGGGGGAGGAAGAAGGAGAAGAAGAATCAGGGGAAGAAACTGAAGAACCCAAGACAGCACATCCTGTTGTAAAGAGACCCATCACTCAGAAACTCCAATTTTCTTCTGAGTCCGGCAGCGAGAATCGGTCAGGATCCGAATCGGAAGCGGAATCGGGCCATTCCCTGCCTTCCCCTTCTGCATTGGACTTCACCGGGCCCAGTGTTCCTGCTAAAGCTGCTGCCCCATCGAAACCAGCAGCAAAGAGGCAGCAAGATACCCAGACAGAGAAAGGAAGGAAGAAGCCCAAGATTGCAGAAGAAGAGGAGAAAAAATCAGATGCTACTCCTCGCAGTCTATGGAGCGATGACGACCAGCTTGCTCTACTCAAAGGTATTGCTGAATACAAGGCGGTAAAAGGTATGGAACCTAGTGCCGATATGTCTGCTTTTCATGAATTCATCAGGAGGAAGTTGCAGGTTGAAGTTTCAAAGAGGCAACTCCGTGAAAAGGTAAGGAGGTTAAAGAAGAAATATTTGACTAATGTGAAGGATGGTGAGGAGCCAGTTTTCATGAAGGGTCAGGATTTTCTAGTTTTTGAGCATTCAAAGAGGATTTGGGGTGCCCCTGGAACTAGCAATGGAGTTAGAACTAATGGCACAGCTAAAATTACTGTTGAGGTTAAGAAGAGTTCTGAACCTAAGAGAAGTGCTAAAGTCAGCAAACCCAAGGATGATGAGAAACATGAGGAAGAAGAGAAACAGGTTGTTGTAAAAGAGGTGGTTAAGGAGGATATAGTTAAGGGTGATCAACAGGATTTCCAGTCCGAATATCCACATTTGACTGCTTCATTTGAAAGTATGGCTGGCATGTCTACAATGTATCCGAATGGAACAAGTTTTTTGAAGGAGAAGATGAGTTTGATTGCTAATAACAAGGCTAAAGTGTTGGAGAAGAAGTGGAAGAAACTGGAGGATGACGAAGCTGCCTTGATGGTGAACCGCTTAGATTTGATTGCGGAGCATTACGGATTGGTGGTCGATGCAATGAGAGGTAACTAGATGCTGATGGATCATGTTCTATTCGATGCTACAAGTTCTGATACTGTTTCGGTGGAGTTTTAGATTTTGTTTCATATAGTCTTGTTTCTCAAGACAATTTCTTCCCGCGTTGATGTACTTATGTTTAGTCCGCGAGGTAGATTTAGTTTATCAAGTTGTATCATACATCTTATTGCTTAATTAGTTTTACTAGTGAACTGGTTTGGATGATATCCGCTGTGTTGCTTCTTATATATGTTAGTGTGGTATGGAGTGATTGGATCTATTAAGGGGTTGCAATGAAATGCCTAGACATTCCTATCATATAATGCCATGTATGGTGGAAGCAAGCTTAAGAATAGCTGAAGTGGAATGTCTGAAGACGTTCTGGTTCATCCTTTGTAATATTTCATTTCCTAAACCAGATGGAAATATATTTAAATGTGATCTTTCTCAGTTTTTGCAGCTTGTGTTGATTCACTTTGTTCTCAATCGTTGTTCATGCCAGTTGATCATACCGGTTAATTGATTTGGGGAGGGGGTGGTGGGTTAGTTACAGTTTCCTCGAGATATTTCCTTCGGTATAGAGTGCAATGTTGTTTCCTGCTTCTTAAGTGTTTCCTTTAACTGCTTATTCTCTATTCTTTCCTAGTGAAGATATTTTGCAGCGCATGAATGTGCACACATACACCTTTTATATGTGTGTGCATATCTACACACTTGCACTTCTGAAACCATTGAGGTCAGTTATTATATGAATTCTCAATATCCATTCGTTTTGTTCAGGTCCATTGCATTCCTATATTGAATAATTAGGTCTTAAAAGACAAATTACGGGTTGCCTAAATCTCCCACACATCTCTCTATGGTATCTATTGACTAGTTTAATCTCAACTGTTTGGCATTACTCATGTAGATCTCTTGGTTTGATTGTGTTTTGTTTTTAACCAAGTCTACATAGATTTCAAAAAACTTCATTGATTGTAAACTATTTTTTCCATGCGGTTTTAGTTCACCTATTAAAAATCTTAGTTATCGTTTTGTCAAACCTATAAACCAGTGTATTTTGGAGGTCTTAACACATGGGGAAGGCATCTAACTTTATCTTCTATATGTGCTACCTGCACTCTATTAGATGTAATAAGTTCTGACATTTTGCAATTTACTTGTGTCTAAAAGTGTCGTCCAGTTTTATAAGATCTTAAATCTGTTTTAATATCAGTTCTGACAACATTTATCTCGTGAACATCTTGAGCATCTTAAAAATGCAATTCACTGCTGTATAATAGTTTGTTATACACTCATTCTATCCTGAATTATGTTTTTATCGCATGGAACTGTTCTAGAATTCTTTTGGTTTCAGCCCTCCTTATTTGGCTCTCTCTGTAATACCTTTTTTTCCTGGTAGACTTGGAATAGATTATCTAAATTGTTTTTGTTGAGAATATAAAATAAAAAAAGTATGTTCTCTCTAATAGCTTAGTCTTTTAGATGAGATTGTCGCATACTTCAATATGGTATGAGAGCAGGCAGAGGTCCTAAGATTGAGTATCTCTGCCACCCAAATAATCAAAATGAATATCTACGTGCTTGACCCATGAAAAAAATCAGGCTCGTCCGCCCGCACGTGAGGGGGCATGTTGAGAATATAATTTAATAATAAAAGTGTGTTCTCTCTAAGCAAAAGATATTGTTGGAGTAGGTAATGAGTCACCAAGATTGCTTTGTGCACCTTTATATGAGTTAGAAATACCAACTTGATTAGCAAGTTCGAAAGGAGGTTGAGGTCGTCGGAAATAGACCTTAAAATTTGGAGATGGAGCTGGGGTTGGAATAGTTTGAATGAGAAGGACTGCTATGGCCTTTTGATTTTTCGTATTAGGAGAAAAATACGGAGATATCTCAAAAAAAGTAACATTTGCAGAGATCAAGCACTTATTGGCAGAGGGATCAAAGCCATATGTAACATTTTTGTAGACTAGAATACCCGAGAAAGACACATTTAAAGGCCTTGTGCCGAAGTCATCAATAAAAGTAACAAAATAATGAAAGCCTAAGGAATAATCACATGACTTGCACACCATATATTTGAATGAACGATTTCAAACATAGAGGTGGCCTGTTTATTGACACGTTTTGGGAAAGAGGCACGAGTGTGCTTACCAAGCTAACACGACTCACATTCTAACGAAGATAAACTTGGGACCATCTTTTGCAATTTCAAGAGACTATGGAGCAATTCAGAAGAAACAACATATAGTGTTGGGATAGAGAGCAGGTACAATCCATGTGACTCACATGTCCCGTACTAAGATCCTACACAAGAACATAATCATCAAAGAAGGTTACAACGCATTTTAGTTTTTTTATAAATTTGCCAATAGAAATAAGATTATATGGACATTCAGGTGCAAAAAGTACTGATTTTAAAGGTATGGAATGATTTTGAGAATATAATGAAATAATAAAAGTGTGCTATCTCTAACAGCTTAAACCTTTTTTTTTTGGATAATCGAGAAATCTGTCTGGGACCCTTTGGACTAATCACAACATTCTAAACTCGATGGATGATGGGCCCGCTCCTCTACCCTTCTCCACTTAAATACCAGACTTCACTTTGCATGGTGTGGGGCTTGAACCTGCTATCTAAGCCACAAATCCTCCACCTTTTGCCACTCGAGCTAGGCCTTGGGGGCTAACAACTTAAACTTTTAGATAAGATAGTCACACACTTCAATAGTTTCATTATGCACCATAGCTGCACCTTATGGAACAATTTTAGCTCCGAAAGATGTTCCTTGGAGGACATCTCAGTAATATATAACTAAGGTTTATTTATTTCTGAATAACTTTAGGTATGTGGTGCCTAAATTATATATGCCTAAAGTTTAGCTTTACTTAAATTTAAGCCAAAATGATTCAGTTAATTCATATGATTAAAATTCAGATTAAAATGAATGTACTTCAATTATATCTAACCTGTCAGACCATAAGGATAGGTGGAAAATTATACCAGTTTGCATCTGGTGGGCTGCTTGGACAGAAAGAAACCTCAGGTGCCATCAGAACAAGAGCAACAATATCCAGAAGATGAAGATGAAGTGCTTAGTTTTGTTTCATTTTTGGTGTAAACAGGAGTATAGGGAAGATCTAGAATCAAGTATGGATGTCTTAGGATCATTGTAATTTTTTGTTAAAAGGGTTGAAGATCTTCTAGATACTCCTCCTCAATTGTAATTAGGAAACCTATAACTTGTCGTGGCAAGTTTCTGTTTTTGTGGAAATAGAATACAAGTTGCTACCTTCTCAAAAAAAAAAATTATATCTAACTTCAACTTTGAACTTATGCATTCTAAAATTATTTTAAATGAACAAATTTATAATTTTTTACGTGTTATGAATATAACTTAAATGATAATTCTAAAGTTCAGCATCATAGCATATGGAGATTAATGCAATGTGCATTAATAAAATGTGTTTAGATATGAGTTGCCTAATGTATATGTCAACTATGGTTGTTGTTGACATGTCTACGCATTTGTTTGCTGATACCTGATTACTATTTATTGATGAGTATTAGCAATTGAAGTAGCCTTATTTTTGTTGAGAATACAATTAAGTAATTAAAGTGTGCTTCAAAAAGCTTATGTTTTTAGATGAGATGGTCATGAGACGGTTACACACTTGAACAATTTTCATAAGAGGTAAACTTTTGAATTATTTAAATGAATTTTGTGTTTTCAATTAAGAGCAGGATTTAACCAATCTGATCTTTGCCCAAATTCCTGAGGTTTTTCTTTTCCAAAAGTTCATAGACTAAGATATTAGTAGTAAAAATGGCTGAAATTTGGATGTTCATAGGAAATAAGAATTGAATCTGTATATATAACAAAGACGATGCAGAAGAATCAATAATATTCCACCTTGGAACTTAAATACGGTGTTTTCCTGAAATCGGTAACCTTTTCAACCTATTAACCTTTAAACTTATTTGAATTGCATTAAAAATCTTTTCCTCGCACGAGCATTTTGAAGATAATTGTGCAAGAAAAACTGGAGTCACCTTTCTGTTTCCCCAAGCCAGCCTAGCATGTAAATATGTATTCCCAAGCTGTTGCTTCTATCCAGCAAAATTTCTTACTTTGTATCTTTTTCCAACTAGAATAAGGAAAGAAACATTCTGACACACTTTTGTAGTCCAGTTCTCTGTATCTGGATTTGGACAGTTCAATTACATAGGCCAACAAGTTTCAATGCTGCAACTTTAGTTGTTGAATGTTTTGATTCATTGTGCCTATAATAACGCCATCAAATTTGAATTTTCAAAAGATGCAAGATGGAGAAGCATATGTTGCATCATGAAATTCACAAAAACAACGTTATGTTGGTATTTAGAACTCACATCTCTCACTTAATTCTTGCTTTGTCAGAATACTATTACTTGATGAGATCTTCTGTATGCAGGCTGAGCTAGTATGGATTCATTGCAGGGAAGAGTTAGAAGAGGGTACTGAAGCTGCAAAATTTCTGGAATATTATATTCAACAGACAGCAACAGGAAGTTATAGTTACTTAAAACAGGATATAGTTTTGTTGCGAAAAAGAACCTTACAAAAGGCTATTGAAGATTTGCCTCCTCGAGATAAGCAGATTTTGTTGTAGTGCTTAAGAAGGAAAAATGTTCCAATTCATGTTTCTGAAAGTGGCGATGCATCCAGTACTTGGTTTAGCAAGTACGAAGAGCTTTTTTCACAATTGTCAAGCGTTCCCAGGAGGTACCTAAGAAAAAGAAGCCATTTTTGCCAAAAAAACATGCTCCAGTTTCATCCCTCACTCCATCTCCAATCCCTGCAACTGTTCAGTCTCCCACTCCCTCTCCAGGTCCTGCAGCAGTTCCAACCCTTGCTCCATCTCCAGGTCCTGCAACTGTATCACCAGTTTATGCTCCAGTTCCTTCTATTGAAGTGCCCACTAGCTCTCCACCAGCTGTGCAGCCTCCTTCTCCAGTTGTAAAACCTCCTGCAAAGCCTCCAAAACTTCTAACTCACACCAATTCTTCTAAACCTTTGCCTGTTAATCCTCCAGATAAACCACAAAATGGTCCTAATTCTCCGGGAAATAATCAAGAGCATCGAAATTATTTAATTGCTGCAGTGGCTGGATGTTCGGTTGCAGGAATTGCCTTTTTAGCTCTGTTGATATTCTGTGTTAATAATAAAAGGAAAGAAATAGCTCCAAATGAATGGGAAACCGCCTCTGAATTCAAATGCAGGTGTCTATTTGCTGCTATTTATCATGATGGTTAATTAATCTCATCGTATCATTCTTTTTCATTACATTTCATTAATTTGTATGATTTGTATTGTCAGGTTCTTCTCTAAATGTCATGAGTGCATCTGCTGTAAATGATGCCGATCCTCATAAATCTTCTGAAGCCGACGTGGAACTGTCAAAACCTGATATGAATGCAAATGCTCATGCACCAATACCACTTCCTCCTGGAAAATCTGCACCTCCACCTCCTGGTCCCTCATGGTTCTCCTCCTCCTAAACCACCTGTTCCGAGCCCACCTCCACCTCCAAAATTTTGCCCTCCTAATCCACCACAACCTGGTAATTTGCCAAAGCCTTTACCTCTTGGAGCACATCAGAGAGGACGTTCTTCTGAGACCGGGGGAAGTGACTCATTGGGTGAATCTGATACTTCCTAAAGCAAAATTAAAACCATTCTTTTGGGACAAGGTTCTTGCTAACCCTGAACACCTATGGTTTGGTTTGAAATAAAAGCCAGCTTGTTCCAGTAAGCTTCGCACTGATCTTGCTATTCACTTTGCTCCTGCGAGAGTTTAACTGTTTCTGTTTTTATCATTCTGATTGCTGAATTTTATAACAGGTTTAATGAGGAGATGATGGATTCTTGTTTGGATATTTACTAGGAGACCAAGGGAAAGATGATAGAAGAAAAGCTTCCTCATCCTTTGATCAAACCTCACAGTACATTGAGATTATTGATCTTAAGAAATCACGAAATCTAGCAATTTTCCTCAAAGTCTTAATTAAATGTGACAACAGAAGAAGTTTATGATGCTCTCGAGGGGGGTAAATCTCTCTCTCTCTCTCTCCCCCCCCCCCCCTTATGGTGGCTTTATGAATCCTGTTAGAAATTCCATTTTGGTCCATTTCACTCCAGTACTTAATATTTTATCCTAAAGGACGGTTTTTGGATTATCTAATACTAGAGGACCGTCCATCTCACATTGACCCTACGTGATATCTATGTCTCTAATAAAACTAATAGGCTCTTGGCAACCACCTGAGTAAATATAACATCAATATGATCCCGACTAGTTGGTATCATGTATACACTATACGTATGATTTGATTCATTCTGTTCTTGTTAGAATAGGAATAAGTAATACAATCCTACTTATAATAGGAATACAAATAGGAATAGGAATAAGAATCCTAATCGTTAAAAGAGTCTAATGTAGTGTCTATAAATAGAGTCTCAATGAATGTAGATACACATTTCAGTAAATTCTATTTCTCACATGGAATTAGAGCATTGGTGAGAAACTTTAAATCAGCGTGTCAAATTCCGGCGACAGTTGAGGCTGATTTGTGTCATCTTTTGTTCTAAAGGTGTTGTGTGAAAATCAACACCATCACGAGGCTCGAGAAGCTTAAGCGACCAAACCCCAGCCAGAACCATCGGAAAACAACCCCTCACACATTCTCACGTGCCGTTCGAAGGTGGAAGTTTTCCGGCGCGATCTGAATAACGCACCGGCGCGGAGGGATGCTCCGGTCATTTATTTCGAGTTGTTTTTCTTCTGGTGGGGTTGTCCAGTAATTCCGATCAAAACCCATCCAGTTTTCTCCAGATCTGATAACTGGAATTAGGTTTTCCGGCGATTTCCGGCTGTTTCTGGCAAGTTCCCAGCGAAATAGGAATTTTTCAGAACTTCCAGGCACTATAGGCAGACTCTAGCAGTTTCCAGCGAGTCTCTTACTATTTTTAAGTCAAACTTAGAAAAATGTCTTTTGGGTGTGATGTTTTTGGCTTAAAAAATATGGGTATTGGAAGTTCAAGACCTATAACTACTTCAGAACCCTTAATGGTAAGTTCAAACTATTTGGCTTGGGCTTCCTCGGTTGAGTTGTGGTGCAGGGGTCAAGGTGTTCAAGATCACTTAACAAGCAATGCTTGTGTGGTAGATGGAAAGGCAATCTAGTGATGAAGATGCAAAAGTCAAAGCATAATGGGAGAAAATGGATGATCAATTATGTAGTATGACTCTCTATTGTTTCAAAGTTGATGCCCTTGTCTCACCCATTCGAGACATGTTATTCAGTTTGGGAAAAGCACGTGCTTTATACACTAATGACATATCTAGATCTATGATGTGATATCTTGAATGACCAACTTAAAGAAACAAGAATCTGATATGTCTACCTACTTGGGCCAGGTACAAACAGTCATGGAGGAATTTGAAACGTTGATGCTAGTCACTACAAACGTGGAAAAGCAACAAGAGCATAGACATACATTATTTCTATATCTTACACTCGTTGGAGTCCCTACTGACCACAATTTTGTGCGTGACTAGATTCTAGCTAGTCCTATCGTTCCTACAATTGATGAATTATTCCCTTGTCTACTTCGTCTTGTTGCATCTCCTAGTCACAAAGTAGTTTAATCACCCACTGTTGACTCCTCTATTCTCGCATCTCAAACCATAGAAAAATGAACATATTAGTCTATGAACAATCGGCAAAGAGGAGGACGTTTTGGGAAACCTTGATCCTAGTGTAGTTATTTTCATGAACTTGGACACACTCATGACATATGTTATACTTTGCATGGTCCACCACCCAGCTATGATCCCACTACTCTCAAGGAATATAATGAGCTCTTTCAAAATTGAGCAGGTAACACACATCTCCACAAGTATCATTTGTTGCTTAGCTTGATCGACCATCCAAAATGCTCATATTTCTCAGACAAAATATAATGCGTTCTTTCAATATCGAGCAAGTAAGCAGACACCTTCGCTAGAGGCTTCGGTTGCTCAACCTAATGTTTCTATTGTGGGTAATTCTTTTGCTTGTGTTTCACAATCTAGTTCTCTTGGATTAGGGGTAATGGACTCGGGCGCTTCGGATCATATTTCTGGTAACAAATCACTTTTGTCTGATATTATTTATTCACAATCTCTTCCTCTTATTACTGTAGCCAATGGGATCCAAACAAAACCAAAAGGGGTTTCAAAAGCCAAACCCCTATCTTTTGTCACTCTCGACTCTGTTCTTTATATCCCTGGTTTTCTTTTTAATCTGGCATCTATTAGTCGTTTGACACGTGCCCTACATTGTGGCATAACATTTTTTGATGATTTTTCTCTCTTGCAGGACCACAGTATGAGATAGATGATAGGCAGATTGAACTATTTTTTAGGTTTTGAGATTGCTCAGTCTAGATTAGGTATTGTTATTTCTCAATACAAGTATGCCTTAGACATTCTTGAAGAGCCGGAATGATGGGATGTAGACCCATTGACACTCCTATGGATCCAAATGTTAAATTCCTTCTAGGACAGTGGGAGCCACTCAGTAATCCTGATAGGTATAAACGACTGGTTGGAAAGTTGAATTATCTTACAGTGACTAGACCTGACATTTCTTTCCTTGTGAGTGTTGTAAGTCAGCTTATGACTTCCCCTTGTGATAGTCATTGGGATGTAGTTGTTCGTATTTTGCGATATATGAAATCTGCTCCTGGTAAAGAACTACTCTTCGAGGATCAAGGCAATGAGCATATCACTGGATATACAAACGCTGATTGGTCAGGATCACCCTCTCATAGACGTTCGACATTTGGATATTGTGTTTTAGTATGAGGTAATTTGGTGTCGTGGAAGAGTAAGAAACAAAGTGTGGTCTCGATCTAGTACAGAATCAGAATATCGAGCAATGGTTGCAACAACTTGTGAGCTAGTTTGGATCAAACAGTTATTGAGAGAGCTAAAATTTGGCAAAATCGGTTAGATGCAACTTGTGTGTGATAATCAAGCGTCCCTTCATATCACATCAAATCCAGTGTTTCATGAAAGGACCAAGTATATTGAGATTGACCGTCACTTTGTCAAAGAAAAGATACTCTTAGGAGATATTGGTATGAAATTTTTGAAGTTAAATGATTAGCTTGTAGATATCTTCACCAAGTCCCTCACCGGTCTTCGTATTAATTATATCTGAAACAAGCTAGGTACATATGATTTGTATGCACCAGCTTGAGAGCGAGTGTTAGAATAGGAATAAGTAATACAATCCTATTTAGAATATGAATAGGAATCCTAATTGTTAAAGGAGTCTAACGTAGTGTATATAAATAAAGTCTTAATATAATAATGTAGATACACAATTCAATAATATTCTATTTCTCACATGATATTAGAGCATTGGTGAGAAACGTCAAGTCATCGTGTCAAATTTTGGCGACAGTTGGGGCTGATTTGTGTCATCTTTCATTCTAAAGGCGTTGTGCAAAAACCAACACCATCACGAGGCTCGGGAATCTCAGGCGACCAAACCTCAGCAAATATAAACTTAAACATATATTAACATACAAAGTTCAATTTTATTTTCAATATCAAAATAATAATACTTGAAAAATAATATTAACAAATATTACTTAAACATATATTGACATATAAAAGGTCAAAACATGTATCTTGTTTGGACCAAAAGAATTTAACATACATAAATAATTTTACTTTCAAAATTCGAACACTACAATATTTTGAAAATAATGTTAACAGATATTATTTAAACATATATATATATGTATATATTATTATTTTTGATAACCGAGAAATTCGTCTATGACCCGCCCTTAGGACCAATCACAGCCTTCTAAACTCGGTGGATAATGGGCCCGCTCCTCTACCCTTCTCCACTTATATATATATATATATATATATATATATATATATATTGATAACCGAGAAATTCATCTATGACCCCCCCTTTGGACCAATCACAACCTTCTAAACTCGGTGATAATGGGCCGTCCCCTCTACCCTTCTCCACTTAAATATCAGGCTTTGCTTTGCTTGGTGTGAGGCTTGAACCTGCGACCTAAGCCACAAATCCTCCACCTTTTGCCACTCGAGCTAGTCGTTGGGGGCTATTTATGTATATCTTGTATATGTTATTTGTATGTATGTATTTTTTTATTGAGTAGCGACTCATTTTTTAAATTTGACAAGAACTAAACAACTGGTTCTATTAAATGTAAATGTCAATGCTACTATTAGAAATTAAAAGAACAGGAAATCCAAACTGTGAATACAATCTGGCCCATTTAGCCCGTTAACTACACTAACAAAGGTATGATTCTAAGCCGAACATCCTTTCCCCGGGCCCCATTCTCACCCTTTAACATTAGCTACGGTTAGCCCGAGTACAATGTGACCACATTTTTATGAATCAGATTGTCTCAGCCTGACCGGATGATATCCTTACTTCAATGTTCGAACTATAAGAATTAATAATTTCATTAATGACCAATAAAAATTATGGAATAGACATTTATATTCAAAATATACGTAATCTAAGAATATGGTAAGTAATTTTATAAAATTTTCTATTTATTGATACAACTTCTTCTGCAATCTCAGGCTTCTTCCTCCTTTTCTCTTTCTAGGTTTCTTGCCGCCTCTTTGCTGCTGGTTTCAATGGGGCAACAACTTTTGCATAAACATAAGGAAGAAGAAAAACAGGTTGCTGTAAAAGAGGTGGTTAAGGAGGATATAGTTAAGGGTGATCAACAGGATTTCCAGTCCAAATATCCACGTTTGGCTGCATCATTTGGAAGTATGGCTGGCATGTCTACAATGTATCCAAATGGAACAAGTTTTTTGAAGGAGAAGATGAGTTTGATTGCTACTGACAAGGCTAAAGTGTTGGAGGAGAAGTGGAAGAAACTGGAGGATGACGAAGCTGCCTTGATGGTGAAGCGCTTAGATTTGATTGCGGAGCATTACAAATTGGTGGTTGATGCAATGAGAGGTAACTAGATGCTGATGGATCATGTTTTATTCAGTGCTACAAGTTCTGATACTGTTTTGGTGGAGTTTAAGATTTTGTTTCATGTAGTCTTATTTCTCAAGACAATTTCTTCTCGCGTTGATGTACTTATGTTTAGTCTGCGAGGAAGCTTTAGTTTATCTGGTTGATTCATACATTTTATTGCTTCTTTAGTTTTACTAGTGAACTGGTTTGGATGATATCCGCTGTGTTGCTTCTGGTTCATCCTTTTTAATATGTCATTTCCTATTCCAGATGGAAATATATCTAAATGCTACTTTCTCAGTTTTTGCAGCTTGTGTTGATTCACTTTGTTCTCAATTGTTGTTCATGCCAGCTTACCATACCTGTTAATTGATTTGTGGAGGGGGTGGTGGGTTAGTTACAGTTTCGTCTAGATATTTCCTTTGGTATAGAGTGCAATGTTGTTTCCCAATTAGACAGTTGTCCAATCTTAGAGGTTTTAAGTGCTGCTATAAATCTAAAAGAACTTAAATTATGATAGAAAATTTTCTTACAGGCAATGCTTCTTAGGTGTTTCCTTTTAACTGCTGATTCTCTATCCTTTCCTAGTGAAGATATTCTGCAGCGCAGGAATGCTCACAGAACCTTTTATATGTATGTGCATGTCTACACACTTGCATTTATCATCGTTCAATCAACTATATTTCAATTCTGAAACCATTGAGGTCACTTATCATATGAATTCTCAATATCCATTCGTTTAGTTCAGGTCCATTGCATTCCTATACTGAATAATTAGGTCTGAAAAGACAAATTAGGGGTTTCCTTTATCTCCCACACATCTCTCTATGGTATCTACTGACTAGTTTAATCTCTCTCAATTGTTTGGCATAACTCATGTAGATCTCTTGGTTTGATTGTCTTCTGTTTTTAACCAAGTCTACATAAATTTCAAAAGACTTTAGGGATTGAAAACTTTTTCTCCGTGTGACTTAGTTCACCTCTTAAAAATCTTAGTTATCGTGTTGTCAAACCTATAAACCAGTGCATTTTGGAGGTCTTAACCCATGGGGAAGCCATCTAACGTTATCTTCTTTATGTGCTACCTGCACTCTGTTAGATGTAATAAGTACTGGCATTTCCAATTTACTTGCGTCTAAAAGGGTTGTCCGGTTTTATAAGCTCATAAATCTGTTTTAATATCAGTTTTTTGACAGCTCTTATCTTATGAACATGTTGAGCATCTTAGAAATGCAATTTACTGCCGTATAATAGTCTGTTACACAATCATTGAACTATGTTTTTATCGCCTGGAACCGTTCTAGGATTCTATTCGTTTCAGCCCTCCTTATTTGGCTCTCTCTGTCGTACCTTTTTCCTGGTAGACTTAGAATAGATATCTAAATTGTTTATGTTGAGAATATAATTAAATGATAAAAGTGTGCTTTCTTTAACAGCTTAAACTTTTATATGAGATGGTCAAAGACTTCAATATGGTATCAGTGTAGGCAGAGGTCCTGAGATTCAATCTCACCACCACCCAAAAATCAAAAAGATTTTTCAGTGTTGCCCACACGCATGTGAGGGGGCGTGTTGAGAATATAATTAAATAATAAAGAGTTAGAAATACCAACTGGATTAGCAAGTTCATAAGGAGGTTGAGGTCACCGGGAATAGACCTTAAGAGTTGGAGGTGGAGGTGGGTTGGAATAATTGAATGGGAAGGACTGTTATGGCCTTCTTAATTTCCGTATTAGGAGAAAAATATGGAGAAGTCTAGAAAAAAGTAACATCTGCAGAGGTTAAGTACTTGTTAGTGGAGGGATCAAAGCATTTGTAACCTTTTTGTAGACGAGAATACCCTAGAAGGACACATTTAAAGGCCTTGTGTTGAAGTTTATCTTTTTCAGGGGTAAGGTTATGAACAAAATAGGTGCAACCAAACAAACGTGGAGGAAGGGGAAAAACAAATTTTGGTCCGGATAGAGGACTGAGTGAGAACTCTGATACTGAAGAGCTTTTTTCACAATTGTCAAGTGATCCTAGGATCGAAATTATCAAGGGCATCGAAATTATTTAATTGCTGCAGTGGCTGGATGTTCTGTTGCAGGAATTGCCTTTTTAGCTCTGTTAATATTCTGTGGTTAAGAATAAAAGGAAAGAAATAGCTCCACATGATGGGCGAAGGGATGGGAAACCGTCTCTGAATTTGAAGCAGGTGTCTATTTGCTGCTATTTATCATGATGGTTAATTAATCTCATCGTATCATTATTTTACATTACATTTCATTAATTTGTATTGTCAGATTCTTCTCTAAGGGTGTGTTTGGTATGAAGGAAAATGTTTTCCATAGAAAATGTTTTCCTAGAAAATGTTTTCCTGGAAAACAAGTTGATTTTTGACTTATTTTCTCATGTTTGGTTGGTGAGTAGAAAATATTTTCCGAAAAAAATTTTTAGTGTTTGATTTATGAATGAAAAAATATTTTTGAGAAATATATTTTATTTTTACTAGAGTAGAAAATAATTTTTGAAATTGAATTTTTTTTTTAAAAACAAACTTAAATTTTTTTTGGGGCGTGGGGGGGGGGGGGGGGGGGGGGGG
>JAJOOE010001370.1:0-44169 GCA_036250405.1 Solanum raphanifolium | reverse complement strand
ATAAAGCTACAAATATGGGATAAAATATTAACTATAGAAGATATATATAGTTATGAATTTATAAACAAAGATATGCTTTTAGGAATGCCATTTCTAGAGAAACTATATCCCCATGTAATAACAAAAACACATTGGTGGTTTACCACACCATGCAAGCAAAAGATAGGAGCAAAAAGAGTACATAATAAAAACAGAAAGCCTACACCTTGGATTAAAGGAAGTGAAAAAATCACCCAAAAACTAGAAAACATTAAGGAAAGTACTCATAATATAGAATTAATAATATTTTCAATAAATAAATTAAAATTAATTCAAGAAAAATTAGATATGTTATATAGCGAAGATCCCTTAAAAGGATGGTACATTATTTTTTACTAACACATACTCTTGCCTATATTTTCCCAAATGTAGGGTCCGACAGCAAGGGTCATCATTTTTGTGGCTAGAGGTTGCCTTGAGGCTTTTTCGAGCTTTGGTGATTCCTTATGCTTCAAGGATGGACTTTCATTGTTTTAGTTCCTTTTCTTGTATTTCACTTTTGTACATTATATATGGGCTAGGCCTAATTTAATTTTATTGTATTAGATGGTTGTGATGAGACAAGTGTATTAGCCTTCTGCTTTACCTTTATAAAATGTTTTTTACTTAGACTATTGTTTTACTCTTATTGTTATATTTCTTATGTTATGAGAGCTAAGTGGCTTGTATGGAGTCGTTCAAGGTTCTATAAACCATGTTACATCCAGGGGTTACCCCTGGATCGTGACAAACTTGGTAATCAGAGCACAAGGTTAGAATGGTCCTAGGATTTCTCATAAGCATATTATGAATTAATTATTTAATTCCAATTAATATAAATCTAATCAAAGTCCAATGACTTTGGTTAAATATGATGTCGTGTTTTTTGATATCATATATTGAATGAACAAGTATTGTGTGATTTATAAATCATTTATTGTAATAAATCATCATTGACAGAATATATTTTTTGCGATCGCAGTCAACCTTTCGCGAACACAAAAAAGAAAGTGCCAAGCGTTGAGGACAATGTTGAAAATTCACATTTTGATCCCAATTCACAATATACACTCATGCAGAGCCATTTTGAGAGAATCTTTTAACGTCTAGTGGAGTCTTGTTTTTAAGTATGAAGCTCACCACATTAATGAATGAGAGGCTACAAGATGACTAGGAAACTCTACTTCTTTCATTACTCTTAAGTCATGCATTAGAGTTTAACTCTATAAGGTCTCTCTAGTAATCCTTACCCTATTTTCTTCGGGAGATGACTAACCGAAGAGTTCATGCTAGAAGGAACGTGAAGGAGACTGAGGAAAAAGAAGCTCCTCCCCAGGCTCCTCAAGTTTTGGACTGAGACTATTGTTTTACTCTTATTGTTCAATTTCTTATGTTATGAGAGCTAAGTGGCTTTTATGGAGTCTTTAGGGGTTCTATACTCCGTGTTACATCTAGGGGGTAGCCCTGGGTCGTGATAGTCTCGTAGACCACTAGATCAGTGCAAAAATTGTACTTTTCCTTTACTTTTAAACTTTTCAAATTCTTGAGGTGTTACAGTAGCAATTCTTGTAGCATGTAGCATGTATTTCTAATACTTATTATAGAGAGAGGTGAAGCCATGTGACTTAAGTACAAGGAAGATAAAAAAAAATTCTTTTATTTTTAGAGTAACCATTTAAGTGGAGTTATTTAAAATATTAATGATAGCTGGCAGAAAATAAGATATATGTATATACGCTACAATTCTCCTTAAGATATGCTCACTCCTTAACTTGGTATAGAGTAACGCTTCGCTACTCTTCTCGTTATTTAGAACTCTTTGCAGCAAATTCTTAAATGCCAAATTGTTGGGCATACTCAATAATCATTAATTGTGCATATAGTACACCACATAGTTCTTTATACATTAAGAGTTAATGTACTCACCTAAAATAATAAATTTAACTCATATTTCGAGAAGCTACATACTCCCCAACTTTTGATGATTTGGTTAAATCTCAAAATTTTATAAAATTTCAGCCGAGTTTCCTTTGTAAATAGTCTTATCGGGAACCTTTTCGCTAACCATAATATATACACATACACATCACCATCACTACAAATACAACACCTAAACTATCATAAACAAGGCTCCATTTTTCCTTATACTTGTAAAAAAGGTAAAACAAATTTTAAAGCTTACCTTATACGCTACATCTTGAAGCTACATCCAATTAAGAGTCTGAAACCATATGAATACAACATTTACCTAAATATATCAAGAAAAAGATTGGAAATTCCATCCATCATATCCATGAAGTGTGATGGGATATTATTTAGCCCAAATGACATGACAAGGAAATCAAAGTGTCCATATATGTTCCGTAAGTTGTGTTGGGAATGTCTACTTCACGAATCCTTAGCTGGTGATAACTGGAACTTATATCAATCTTTGAAAAACTTCTAGCGCCCTATAGCTTACCAAACAAATCGTCTATTCATGGAGGATGATATGTTTTCTCTATTGATGCTTTATTTAGCTGGATGTAATGTGTACAGATCCCAATATATCATTTTCTTACTTACAAACAGCACTAGTGCACCCCACGGCGATAGATTGGGTTGTAAAAAGCTCTTATTAAGAAATACTTTCAAATCCTCTTTTAATTTAGCTCCTTCAACTCACCACATGCAATTCTATAAGGTGGAATTGATATTTGTTGAGTACCGGGATCTACGTGATCGATATAAAAATCAATTTCCCCAGGACACCCAAAAAGCATTAATTTGGTAGTGTACCATGTAACCCTTTATAGCTTAAGAGTTATATAATTCCTTAAAAGTAATAAACTTATTCGCACTCTGAGATGCTACAATAATGTTCTTCGTTTCTAGAGGTGTAAGTTGACGCCCAATAATGAACACATGTTTTATGGAATATTGGTTTGTTACAATTTATATATGTATGATGCTATTGTTAGAAAAATTTAACTGACTTTGGATATGACCCTATATAGAAAGGTGTGAAGATCGAAAACAGGGTAGAAGGGTTAGTAGATGGCCAAGTAGGGGATTCATCTCATCTGCTAAGTTTCGCTTGATTAGTACTATTATTATTTATTAAATGAGTAGTGTTTTTTTACTTCATTTTATTAATTGTTATTTTTTGCTTCATTGATCTTTTTTAGTTGCCCTCTTTAATTTTTCATTTGCTTTATTATTGCTATTTTGTTATCATATTATTCTTGCAATTACCTTTTGGTAATTGTTCTTATGAGTCATATTCTGTTAGAAATGGTCTCTCTACCTCAGAGAGCTAGGGATAAAAGTTATATATCATATGCTCCCTAAATCACATTTGTACAAATACACTAAAGATATTGTCATTGATGTTACACTGAAAAGATCTACATACCATTGTTGTACCATTAAAAAAGTCATTTAATATATATTTTAATAGTTCTCAATAGTACTATGGTGCTTTTTAGTTTAACCAACCTATATATATATGTAAAAAGAAAATCATTAATTTTTACGTTTATCTATTTTATGCATCCACAAAAACTCACTTATTTACGGTATGAAAAACACAATAATTGATAATAAACCTCTATGGTAGGATATCATTTGTTGCTAGATTCTAACTCTTGTTTATTTCAATTTGTTTATCTTGTTTTGCTTTTAAGTTTATATAAAAGAAGAAGGTCTCTTTACTTTTTTAGCAACTCTTTAATATCTACTTCTCACATAATATATTTAAGTCCCCAAGATTAAATTTTGATATATTTTATGTACGCATATATCTTTAATTTAACATCACAAGATATACTTTTTTTTTTAAAATTCTTAAGGTCTCTAACAAGTCAAAAAAGGAAAAACTCAAATTGAAATGAAGGTAGTTGACATTAATTTATGCGACTAAGCAAAATACAAATGGCAACCAACATCTCATTTAGTTGATTGATCAATTATGGGATTAACTCATCATAATATTAGTCTCAGGATTAGTTACCTCTTATTCCTTAACCTTCCTACCAAGCGGTTCCTTTATGTCGTATATTTCATACGACTTATATTTTTTATCTAATGATCATAATATCTAATACTAAGCACACACAAATAGACACCAACCATATATAAAATTTGGTTAACTAAATCCCGATTCACATGCACCATATATATTAAACTAGTTAATTGGTATGTTCTGTCTAAACAATAATTTTTGTAAATATTTGATTGTTCAAAGATATAATAAATTTACAAGTAGATTTCGTTAAAAGCATGAAATATTGATAATTCAACGCTAAATTAATCGAAAAGGTCAAAGTGTTACTTAAATTATAGTACATAAAAGATAACATGCTTACATATCGATCTCCCATCTCGATATAAAGTGGAAATAGTAAAATTAGTAGTAGTCATGATGACCAAAGAAATACTTTATTTCTCAATGGAGTTGACTAAGATCAATATTAAGGGGCCGGGAGGAAAATTCAGTCAAAGAGGATAGTCAAAAAGGGACTAGGTTTATCTTCCAAGCCAATATATATCCAGCACTATTCCTTGAATCACATTTTAGTGAATGTTCTAGACAATATTCATCCACTGAAAATACTAAAAACTCAGCACACAAGGAATCAGAAATCAAAAGGCCCCAATCTAGTCTAAAAATCAATTGAACTAAAGGTCTTTTCAAAAACTAAAACTGTTTAATAAACACCTGCTTGTAAATCACAAAATCAAACGAAAATTGTATGATTCATGACAAGTGATTACTTTTGAATTTTCATTTTCCCTATTTTCAAAATCTTTTTCATCATCATTTGCAAATATTGAATCACGTGCTAAAAGATTATAGAGAGAACAAGGCCCCACTAAAGCACTAACTGCAAGTTGCAAGATAGGTAGTAAAATAACGGAAATGTAGGATCAACCTAACTAAAATCAATGCAATAACATTAAAAGATTAAGCCTGACAAAAGCACAGATTAAAACATTAAAACATGCCACTGTCATTTAAACCACTATACAAGTTTAGCTAGACACGATCTTAAAACCATATCTCATCATACATAAATAACGAAAACCACCCAAACTATGAAAGAAAGTAATGTCCCTAATACTTGATGAGAAAGATAGAAGCACTCCCTTGAACCTACATGCATGGTGGCTTTCTCGGGAAAACGTAAGGATGATCTAGTTCAATCACAAGTTCATATGGGGATGGTATTATTGGATCGATGGGTAGGTCATTTTGGCTTGATGGGGATACCACTTGCCACCTGTCTAGAAGAGTTGAAACATAACAGTAGAAGAAACAAGGAATAGAAACAATAAGGTTGACATTAGTTGGTGTAATTCTTTCTGGTGTTACTGAAATTCTAGGAGGCTCATATGCTCTAAACGCCCCTGATTCAGAAAAAACCTTAAATCCCATTGAACTAGAATCAACACAATTGACCAATAAATCGGGTTCAACCTGAACTAGTTGATCCAAATTTGAATCCTTTTCTTTTTGTTCTTCTTCAACTTCAGTTTTTACTGATGAAAAATAAACATTCTCATTTCCAAATTCTTCGGTTATTGGAGATTCATGATTAGCTGAAGTTGGTGGATTCTCCTCATTACTTATCTCCATTGAGATGTAACAAACAACCAAAAAAATAGAGAGAAATCAAGAATATGATATGAGAAATCAAAGAGGCAGAAATATGAAATATTAGCTCAAGAAAAGAGATATCTAGGGTAAGGTTTGATATAGAAAGTGGATCAGCCGATTTTGGGCTATCCAAACATTTTTTAGATTTGGGCTTTAATGGCTCAATTTTAGCTCTTGCAATTTTGGAGTTTAAATGAATAAAATGAGTCATGAGTTTAAATTTGATTAACAAAAAAAAAAAAGTATGACAAATCAAGATTTATGAAGGGTTCTTGGTAGATTAAACTTTATGAAAATCTAACTAAATTAAAACGTAAACAAAAATGATTTTTATAGACTTTTAAGAAAAGGGTGTTCTTTGAAATAATTTGAAAAACAACAAATACAAAAAAGTTGTTATTTCATTGGAGATGAAATCAAGAAAATAATGTTGGGATATACTATAACCATATGGTTGAGTTATAGTATTGATTTTAATCCTTTATAATGACGTTACGTTTTATGTTAGTTATTACAATAAAGTCATTGTTTGAATAGATCATTGTATTTATATGTGTGTCCATTACTTATATAGTAGACGATTTTTGGGTATAGAGTTGTTTAACTCATATGCGGAAGATTAAAATTGTTGGTTCTTATAAGTTATAAGTTAATTTTTCACAATCAAAGATGATTTTTGACAAACATCTTGATGATTGTTACACAAGATTAAATATAATTCAATCTTAATTATGGGAATGGTAAAATTCCAACTTCTTGTGTTAGTACATTTTGCATGTATTGAACGAACCAAATTGAGATATGTATTTAGGCTCTGAATTTCAATAAATAATATCTCTAGTCCATTACATGAGCTTATACTCTTAATCCTGATGTAGTTATTATTATCTGTGTAGTTTGCTTTATTATTTTAATCTATTAAAATGTTAGACTCTATGATGAGTCAAAATATTCCTAATGGATTGGATAATAACAAATTGCATTCGTGAAATAATAATTAGTTGATAGAACCATATCTCGATTATGAGAAAGAAGACACCCCTCTATGGTTGCTTATAAGTAGCCATGTGAAAACCCTGCAGGTTGATAATATATGTATATCTGTCACGTGAATTAATTTAACCATAAGATAAAGAATTAAATTAATCAATGGATTAAATTGTGCAGATGTTTGATTTAATTGATTAGTGTCCATAATTCTAACATGGGCAGTTAAATAAGTTGTAACGGAAAAAAATTGATATTAAACAGAGGAGTGTAGTGATAGATTTTTAGTTGTACAATCTATGATTTATTATGATATGGTTAATTCATGTTTCTTATGAATTAAATATTATAATTGGAAGTTTCTGTTAATAAATTTGTGGTCCCTACTATGCCTGATTAATTGATCGAGTTCGGAAAAGAAAAGGACTGCTAGTATTTTTTCAGTTTACGAATAAATCATTTTTTACTTTTATTAGTTTAAAAGAGAAAAAAACTTTTTATTTTATTAAAAGAAGAAAGAAGAAAATATTGCGATTCTTTGTTTCCTTAGAAGATGAAAGAAGCAAATAATAGTGTTCTGTGGTTATTAGTGGTTATTGATGGTGTTTAATGGTTGTTCATTACCCTTGGTGTTTAATGCCTTTCTAAATCACTTAATGATATTTAGTGGTTGTTGAGAACTATTGATTATGGTTGGTAGTTACTCTTAACAGTGTCAAAATACACTTAATGGTATTTAATGGTTGTTGATGACTATTGATCATGATTCATGGTTGTTGGATACACTTCACAGTGTCCAAATACACCTACAGGTATTTCATTACTATTAATGACTATTAATCATGACTAGAAACATTTCATCTCTCAAACCTTTCCCTTATACTTAAAAGAATAAATAGGGGTGGTGGTTCACAATGAAAAGATCATCTTTTTTTTTTCTGAAAATTTTCTTTCCCACACAAGACTTGATTGACAGTGTTAGTCAGGAATTAGTAGAAGGCTACAACCCTGGTGTCCTAGTCCCTGAACGAGTTGTGTGAAAGCTACAAAAGGTTAGAGTTTTAGAATTTATATAGTTTACATTATTATGCTATTATGTAAGTTTGTGATTCTGAATAATGCTTCTGTTGTACATATTCTAACAATTGGCATCACGAGTCTTCTTACATAAAACTGATAATGTAATATGAGTCCATGATTTTGATACATATTTTGTTAAATCTGTATATATCATGATGTTCTTTTGATGAACATTTTTTTGTTGCTTGAGAAAAAAAAGTTTTTGTACTCCAGAGTTGTAAATGTTCATCCCTTCTTCTAAAAAAATAATTTTAACAATTAATATATGAGTTTATATGTTGACATTGGTCCTCTTCCCATTGGATAAACTTGTATATTTTGATATTGTTATGTTTGCCTTTTGATTTGATGACTTGTTTTAACTTTCCAACAAAGTTGCATGTTGAATTAGTAAACAAAAGACAATATATATACCTGACTAAAACTTCACAAATTACTGTCTAACTGAGTTGGACTTGTCTTTTTTAAGTTGTACTATATATATGAACTTGCTCATATATTTGCCTGAATAGTTAAGTTTCGCTATCAATTCTAATTGTTCATTAGCATGATTATATGTGTCTTGTTTTTGTTTTTTAAAAAATAATATAAAACATATGTTACTAATGATTTGTTTTAAGTATCTCTCAGATTAAGTATGTCTCACTTCAATCCTCTGTCCTCTATCTTGAACCATAACAAACTAGAATGTCCTAACTATGTGGACTGCAAACGAAACCTTGATATTGTTCTAACATATGAGGGTTTCAAATATGTGTTTGTTGAAAAATGCTCCATTAAACCAACAGATGCAACTGATGAGGAGATTAAGGTCTATGAGAAATGGGTCAAGGATGATGATATGGCAAGGTGCTACATTCTTGCCTCAATATCAAATGTCTTACAACATCAACATTTGTCTATGACATCTGCTTACAATATGCTCGAATCTCTCAAAGAGATGTCGGAGAGCAGAAATGTGCTGCCAAGCAGACTGCCATGAAGGCCATCTTGACCACCAAAATGGTTGAAGGATCACCTATCAAGGATCATGTGCTAAACATGATGAGTTATCTTAATGAGCTGGAGATACTAGGCACTACTATTGATAAGGAATCTCAGGTGGAGATGATCCTACAGACTCTGCCGGACAGTTTTCACTAGTTTCGCTTGAATTATAATATGAACAATATGGATTTGTCTCTTGCTAAATTGTTGAATGAACTGACAGCGGGAGAATCCATTATCAAGCATATAACTCCTCCCTCTATGGCATACATTGTTGGCAAACCTGTCGCTTCTTCGTCTAAGTCGGCTAAAGCCCAAAAGAAGAAGAAGAAGTGGTGCAAGGTTGTGGCACTCGGAGGTGCTATATGTGGTGTGGTAAGCCTAATGGAAAGTGATACCACTCCAAGCAGCCTAGTCACCACAAGAGGCAATGCCCAGACTATCAAACCAAAATGAAGAACAAAGGTAATTCTTGTTGAAATGTCGTTGAAACCTGTTTAGTGACTGTTTCTACCCAATTATGGGTTGTAGATTTGGGAGCCACTGACCATGTCTGCACTTCTTTGCATGGGTTTCAGGAAACGCGGCGGCTAAGTGAGATTGAAGTTTGCATTTTTCTGGCGAATGAGGAACCAACACCAGTCCTAACAATAGGAAATATCTCTTTTTCTTTTAATATTTCCATAATTCTATTTTTAAAAGATGTTCTTTATGTACCTTCTATAAGAAGGAATTTTCTTTTAGTTTCAAAAATAAGAATGATGGTTATGAAGTTTTATTTGCAAATAATTGTGTTGTTATTAAGTATTATAAGCAATTCATCCATAGTGCTCCCAAAATACATCATCTCTTTGTATTTGAAGTCCCCCATGACATGCTACATCATAATGAATTAAATAATATTGATATTTCCCATAAAAAAGCGTATTTCTGAATTGAGTCAAACTTACTTATGCCACTTACGTCTGTCATATCAACATAAATAGGATTTCAAGATTGGTTTTTGATGGACCTCTCAGTTCATTGAACGTGGAGGCACTACCAACCTGTGAATCTTATTTAGAAGGTAAAATGACAGAGAGACATTTCCCTTTCAAAGGAAATAGAGCCACTAATAAGTTAGAATTAATTCATTCTGATTTGTGCGATCCTATGAATATACGAGCAAGAGAGGGTTTTGAGTATTTTGTGCTTTCACAGATGACTACTCTAAATATGGATATATTTATTTGTTGCGCCATAAATCTGAATGCTTTGAGAAGTTCAAAGAATTCAAGATAGAAACGAAAAAGTGAAATGGTAAACATATCCAAACATTATGATCAGATCGTGGTGTGAATACCTTTATGCGGAATTCATTAAGTACTTATTAGAATCGGGCATTACGTCTCAATATTCTTCCCTAGGAACACCACAACAAAATGGTGTGGCAGAAGGAAGAAATAGAACTCTTTTGGAAAGGGAAAAAGGACAAATATACCCTCGAACTATCATAAATTGTATGTTAATACCCTCCGTTATACTTTAAGGTTGTATTATACCCTTACTGTCTATATATTGGATCGTCTTTACCCTTAAAACTAACAGACTGACACATGGCATCATCTAAATAATTTACCTTTTTTTATTTTTTTTATTTATCCAAAAAATTGAAAACCCACCCATTATTCATAACTTACCCACCCATAACCCAAATTAAAATACCATGACATTTAAAATTAAAAATAAAAAGCATAGTTGTTCATCTCCACTTAATATCAAATAAAAGGAAAAATGTTCTTCAATTCATTTTTATTGGCACCATTCTCCAAATCTCACAAACAAAATCACAGAAGCATATTATTTCAATCGAAATCAAAAAACCAATTTCATTTTTTTGTTCAAATCAATTTATTATTGTTGAAAGGGGTTAAAAACACTATCACCATTAATGGACAAAGCTTCAAGCTTAAAATGGGTCTACAATCAAATCAAAATTTTCAAACTAAAACTGATTTATTATTATCAATTGGGGTTGAGAAAATACTACCACCATTGATTGACAAAACTTCAAGCTTTAAAGTGTGTCTACAATCTAATCGAAAATTTCAAGCTCGAATATATTTTATTTTGTTGAAAGGAGTTGAGAAAAACTACACCATTGATGGACAAAACTTCAAGCTTTAAAGTGGGTCTACAATAAAATCAAAAATTTCAAGCTCAAATCGAATTGCTATTGTTGAAAGGGATTAAAAATAATCTTGAAATAGATAATATACAAAACACCCAATAACGTAGATTTCTATTAAGTTAAATGAAGATGAAGTTTTTTTTTTTTGTTAGCAAGCATAAAGTTTTTTTAGATTTAAAGACTTTGAAAGACACCAAATTGACAGAACTTGAAGGGAATGTTACATGTTGAAGCTAGACGGAATGGAGAAGATACAAAGTTTGAAGTGAATGTGAAGAAGAGAGTAGTTTTAGTGAACAAGTCATCTTCTTTCTTTAAAGATGAGTTCTTGATTCCATGGTCATGGTGGGTTGAGAAGAATAGAGGGATGGTTTTTGATGAAAATGAAGAGTGAATTTTGGCACCACCCATTTTGGTTGTGGGTCGGGTGAATTTTTAATTTTTGGATAAAAAATAAATATAATCAGGTAAAATCATTTAGATGAAGCCATGTGTCCATCCCTTAACTTCAACGATATACACAATCCAAAAGAATGACGGTAAGGGTATATACAACCTTAAAGTATAACGAAGGGTATTGACATACCATTTATGATAGTTCGGGGGTATATTTGTCCTTTTTTCTTTTTCGAAATGGTTAGATAAATGTTAAGTTATTCAGATTTGTCTTTTAGCTTTTGGGGATATGCCGTAGAAACTGCGAATTACATTCTGAATTTGGTTCCCTCCAAATATGTTCCTTTAACCCCATACGAATTGTAGAATGGACCACCAAGCCTAGTCTACGACATATTCGAGTTTGGGGATGACCAACACATGTATTAAAAGAGAAACATATAAATTGGAATCAAGGAAATAAGTGAGCATTTTCATTGGATATCCAAAAGGAACTAAATGAGGTTTATTTTATTGTCCTAAGGAACAAAAGGTAATTGTATCAACAAATGTTGAGTTTCTGGAACAGGACTATTTAATTAACCATGTTCCTAGAAGTAAACTTGTGTTACAGAAACTAAGCAAAGGAATAATTACAAATGAAACATCAACACAACTACCTAAAACAATTGTTGACATACAATTGCATCAAAGAGGATGCTCAAAAGCAGACTCAAGATATCTCGTTACCACAATGTAGTGGGAGTAATGTCGCGCAACCTGAAATTGTGGAGGAAGTGGTTCAAAATGTTCATAATTTAGTTCAAGATGTAGTGAATCACATAGTTGCTAGTCGTCGTAGTGGGAGAGCTAGTAGAAAACAACAACGGGTTACACTTTTGGGAGAATCATACGATATAATCCCTGAAGAGACTAATACATAACTATTAAATTACGCCGAAGCACTACATTATAAAGATGCTGAAATGTGGATTGTTGCTATGAAATCTGAAATGGAATCTATGTACTCAAACCAAGTCTAGGATCTTGTGGAACCACCAATAGTTGTTAAACTTATTGGTTGTAAATGGATCTATAAAGAGAATAAAGGTGGGATTGAAAAGTGAAAACTTTTAAGGCTTGACTTGTTGCGAAAGGGTTTACTCAAAAAGAAGGAATTGATTATGAGGAAACTTTTTCGCTGGTAGCCATGATTAAATCCATTAGGATTCTCTTATCCATTGGTGCTCATCATAATTATGGGATTTGGCAAATGGATGTCAAGACAGCTTTCTTAAACGAAAGTATTGATGAGTGCATTTATATGGCACAACCAAAAGATTTCATGGTAAATGGCAATGAACACGTGGTTTGTAAACTTGAGAAATCCATTTACGGATTAAAACAGGCATCTCGAGAAAGGAACATTTGTTTTGACAATTCGATTAAAACTTTTGGTTTTGATCAGTTTGAAAATGAATCATGCATCTATAAAAAATAGGAGGGAGAAAGAGTAACATTTTTTATTATGTACATAGATAACATCTAGCTCATAGGAAATAATGTGAGCATGTTTAATTCTATAAAGGGGTTGTTCTCATTGCGTTTTGATATGAAAGACTTGGGAGAAGCGGCTCATATCCTTGGGATTAAACTTTTGCGGATTCGCAAACTAAGGATATCATACTTGTCTCAAGCACTTTATATTGATATTATTCTTTCGAGGTTTATCATGCGAAATTCCGAAAAGGAATTTCTTCCTTTTACACATGGAATTACTTTATCACAGGATCAGTCGCCCAAAATAACTGACGAGATCGAAATGATGAAGGCGGTTCCTTACACTTATGTTGTAGGGAGTCTTATGTATGCTACGTTATGCACTAGACCGAATATCTTCTTTGATATAGGCATGATTAGCAGATAGTCTAACCCTGGGCAAGAACATTGGACTGTAGTCAAGCATATCATCAAGTACATTTAAAAGAGTAGGGATTATAAGCTTGTTTTCCAACCTGGCAATCTTGTACCTATTGGATATACAGATTCAGGTTTCTAGTCAGAAAGAGATTCTATAAAATCGACCTCATGAGATGTATTTACTTTGGGAGGTGGAGCCATAGTTTGGAGGAGGATAAAGCAATCATGTGTTGTTGATTCCACCATGGAAGCTGAATATGTAGCTGCATTTGAGGCGGCAAAAGAGGTTGTTTGGCTACAGGAATTTTCTAAAAGATCTTGGAGTGGTTCCTTCTATTGAAGCACTAGTTACACTCTATTGTGATTATAGTCGTGTAGTTACCAACTCAAAACCACAAAGCCATAAATTGATCGAGTTTGGAAAAGAAAAGGACTGTTAGTATTTTTTTCAGTTTAGGAATAAATCATTTTTTACTTTTATTAGTTTAAAAGAAAAAAAAAACTTTTTATTTTCTTAAAAGAAGAAAGAAGAAAATACTGCGATTCTTTGTTTCCTTAGAAGATGAAAGAAGCAAATACTAGTGTTCAATGGTTATTAGTGTCTATTGATGGTGTTTAATGGTTGTTGATTACCCTTGGTGTTTAATGAATTTCTAAATACACTTAATGATATTTAGTGTTTGTTGATAACTATTGAGCATGGTTGTTAGATTCTCTTAACAGTGTCAAAATACACTTAATGGTATTTAATAGTTGTTGATGACTATTGATCATGGTTGTTGGATACACTTCACAGTGTCCAAATACACCTAAAGGTATTTAATGGCTGTTAATGACTATTTATTATTACAAGAAACATTTCATCTTTCAAGCATTTCCCTTATACCGAAAAGTATAAATATGGGGTGGTGGTTCTCAAGGAAAGATCATCATTTTTTCTGAAAATTTCTTGCCCACACAAGACTTGATTGAGAGAGTTAGTCAGGAATTAGTAGAAGAGTGCAACCTTGGAGTCCCAGTCCTTGAATGAGTTGTGTGAAAGCTACAAAAGGTTAGAGTTTCACAATTTATATAGTTTACATTATTATGATATTATGTAAGTTTGTAATTCTGAATAATGCTTCTGTTATACATATTCTTACGAATAATTGTGTCTTTCTTTGAAGAGATTTTAACTTCGAAGGAATTAGGATGTTTGACTGGATGAGTTGAATGGTGTTCTTTTTTCCACTATGGAGTTTTGCAGAGGCTCAAACATGTAGGAAGGTTTTGAAATGGGTGGAAAATATATTAAGCCTTCAGGTTGAGGTGGAAAACTTGATAAGTAATTTTTTCAACTAGAAAAGTGATGAAATTTAATAGATTGTATAAATTAGTATATTATCTTAATTCTAAGATATACTAGTAACTCAACTATAGATAATTATGAAGTAAAATTATTTTTTCCTTTTGTAATAAGAAGGTAACTCCACTTTGTTTATATCTTTTTAGAAGTCAGCTTATTAATATTTGAACGAGCAGAATAAAATATGGAATTTTATTTAGTCCATACAATCCTTTTACTTTTCCTTTTTTTTTTCAATTTACATTGCAATAATCAATAACTAAACCTAACCCTAACTCGTTCTTTAAATTATCCATATTCTCTTGGAAAAAAATCATGATGGAACGTTCCAATTTTGCTCTCACCTAAACTTATTTCATACACATATGTATTTGATGTAAATATTGGTGAATACTTTTACCACATGTATCACTTTTTAATTTCTTGTCTTTCTCTCTACGTTGAGTCTCCATTTCATAGAACAAAATAAATTTTATTATATATATGAACTTATACAAATCAATATTTTCTGCACTTATAGGAATCAATATTTTCTCTCTTTAATATTACTTTTAACTAATTTTTGTTCATAAAAATAAATAATACTCCAAATAAAATTTATAAGTTCTTGGAAATTATTATTTATTTGGTTATGACTAGGATTAAATTAGACTGTGGTTTATTGTTGTGTGGATTGAGAAAACAACAGAAATTCATGTGAACAAAAAAATATCTATGTCATATTTTGTTGATAAAATATTAATCGTGTGCTTTCGAAGATAGATAAACAAACTTGAGTAACATTTTTGTCCCCCTCCCCCACACCCCTCCCCCGAACATTTAAGTGACGTTCTATGTTATTATCTCCTAAATCCGCCCCCCCCCTCCTTCCCCACACACAGTCACACAATATACATTTTTCCAATATCATGTGATGTATGATTTCATAAAATTTACGATATAAGCTTTTCATATTAATTTATTATTAAAGATAAAAAAAAAAACAACAAAAAAGTAGGTTTTGTAATAAAATAATAATGTTATATAATCTAAAACTAAATTAATAAAGATGAGCAGAACACATCCTAAAATGGGGTATAAAAGAATAAGAAGATGATATATCTCTAGAAAAAAAGAGTAGAAATAGCAATCATTGATTAATTTTCATTTTATCGTATCCAAATAACATTATTTTTTTTATTGATAGAGTATAATTAACTTTAGTAGGTTTATTGCTCGCTTAAAAGAATGTGTATTTTTATTTTATTTCCGTACATATATAAAATTTTATTAGAATAATTTCTCACAAACATACCATATATATCAAAATAGTTTTTTTTTTGCACAGTCTAAAGGATTTTATTGTGTTTACGACATGCAAATTTATAAATATCTTATTATTAAAGATATTATCACTGGGATCAATTGAAATGACATAGAGTTGGAAAGGGGTATGACCGAGACACTTTGGTTTTTAATTCGCCTACATATCTCTAGTTATACGAGAATCAGGTCATGTGTAGTTCTAGATTCAGGAGCAAACGAAACTCCTAAAAATTGAAAGAGCGGTACGATATTCGAACAGGAACGATATTGGCTTGAATGGATATGATTAGAGTAGTGAGAAAGGCATGACAGAGAGATTTCCGATTTAAGAGCAAGGATCCGATGAAGAGGAGGTAATATGAATAACCAAGGATTAAATGAAAAACGATCATACGAGCAGCAAAGAGTTTGATAGGGCCTTTGTTGCGATAGACGTGTAAGCATGGAAATAGTAGCTCAGAAGGCGATTGATCTTGTGTGTAATATGCAAATATGTATCTTGTAGTATGACTAAATAAAGTGATTAGAGTAGACATATCAAATAAACGGTAAATGTAAACATGGTGTAATTTCCCATATCGACCATGAATTTGCCTTAAGACTATGAAAATGATGTCTTAGGCTATGATGTCTAGGGCCATGATACACAAATTTTATATCCTCAAGTCATGCAAATGTTGTCTGCGGGCCATGAAAAATGATGCATTTAGACTATGACACCTTTAGATCATGATAAATAGAAAATTAAATCATTAGGCCATGAAAGATCATGCCTTTAGACCATGACGCCTTCAGAAAATAAGTAATGAGTAAAGAAAGCATATTTGTAATTCGGGCATTTGTTGATACTTGTGACTTGATTTGACTTTATTCGGGCACAATGCAATCTCGGGTACATGCAATAATGCAATTCTCAGGCACAATGCAATCTTCGGGCACATGCAATCTTCGGACACAATGCAATCTTCGGGCACATGCAATCATCGGGCACATGCAATGGGCACATGCAATATTCAAGCACAAATACAGTTCGGGCATATGCAATCTTCGAGAACAAATGCAATTCAGGCACATGCGATCTTCGGGCACAATACAATATCGGGAATATAAAATCTTTGGGCAAAATGCAATTCGAGCACATGCAATCTTCGGGCACGATGCAATTCTCAGGCACAATGCAATCTTTGGGCATAATGCAATTTCAGGCACAATGCAATATCAAGCACATGCAATTTTCGGGCATAGTGCAATTCGAGCACATGCAATAATGTAATTCTCGGGCACATGCAATCTTTGGGCATAATATAATACTCGGGCTCATACGATAGTTGATTGAGGGGATAGACCTTCGCCTTATTGACAAATTTCAAGTTTGAAATATTGTAGCTTGACCCTTCGTCCTATTGTAAGGAGCGGTTATCGTTGAATGGAAATTGTTCGGGATTGATATAAAGTAGCTTGATCCTTCCGTCTGACTGGAAGGATGTGCCAATGATTAGTGATTTATTGGGCTCAATATAGTGGTACGTTGATCCTTCAAGAGGTGTTGAAGTTGCTTCTTGTATATGTACCTGTCTTTTCTACATTCAAATTAAAATAGTTAGTTTTAGGGAAGGGTGATTTGTATCCCTGATTTGGCACAGTATGCTCCTTTGATGTCTACTCGAATTTCCTTTAAGTGTTGTCAAATTTTTTTGAGGTCCCTCACAAAAATTTTCTACCCTAGTGTAGAACTTCTGCTATTCTGATTTTTGTTGTAGATTGTAGCTTGATTGATGTGAATATTTGAGATCCACTCAAAAATTCTGCCCTAGTCTTGATTTTGCAAGAAAATATGCTTTTGAGGGATTTTTTGAAACCCTCTCAAAAATTCTGCCACAATTACACAGTCAAAAGGGGAAAATGGAAATTTTATTATGATAAGACCAAACTCCATAGGAGCGCCTACGTATCCCCTTTTAAACGGGAATCAGGTCTGACGTAGTTCCAAATACAAAGAGCATAAGACTTTAAACAGAGCATTCTTAACCCATACTAAAAATGACAGATTTTGACAAACTTATTTCCGATATGCTAACATGGGTACCTGAATGTAAAAAACTTAAGCTTAAATGGCATAAAACTTTATTGGAAAGTACTTCAGATGACTTTGACATGTTCACTGTTGGGGCTCCTTTGGCACAAGGTCTGTCTAGTGTATGCCTTTAGCCTCAATCAATTGATGAATCTTGCCTCTTAGAGCATGACATGTTTCAGTAGTATGTCCCTTCATCCCTGTATGATAGTCACAAATCTCGTTTGGGTCATACCCCTTGGATTGAGTATCTGGATTCTTGGCAGGGATAAGTGTCACACAGCCAGCCATTTTAAGCCTTTTATAGAGTTGGTCAAATGGTTCAGCTAAGGAAGCATAAATTTTGATAGCCTTCTTCTCAGCATTGAATAGGTTTTTACGAATATGAGGTTGAGTGTGTATTTTGACATTGTGGACATGATATACTGGTTGTTGATATGGTAGAGGAGGCCTTTAGTACGGAGGAATTTGGAGAGGTGCGCGATACCAATGGACTTGGTGCAGAGGCATTTCATATCGAGGAGTTTGCATGGTGGGATTATGCATGCGCGGAGTGAGATATGGAGGTCTAGCAGCATAAGCATGATGTTGGGAACGATATTGGTAATTTGGAAATTGGGTATTCTCTGGAGGCATATGAATGGAGCTTAGTTGGTTTTGAGGATGAGGAGTAGGGTGAGTTGGTAGAGGATTATTTTGGAAGGTGGCTTGGCTTGTGACAGGTTGCTTATCCATGTATGTCTTCAAAGCGAGATTGACTGAGATTAACAACTTAGCACATTCACGCATATATGACACCTCTTCTTCTAACTTCTTTATTTTATGTTCCAGGCTTGAGACCAACTCGTCTGAAGGATGCTTCTTTTCAATAGTCTTACCCATAACTTTCTCATTAGTCAGTTTCCTCTTTCCTTTGCAATTATCAGTTGGAAGAGAAGGAAGAGAGCCCTTTGATCATGTGTGGTAAACCATGGTCTATAGATCAACTATTGGGGAAGGGTAAAATCAAAAGTAAAAACAAAAGAAACTCAAGTTAGAGCGTTCCATAAATTGAGATAGCAAACACATTGTTGTAAGATAAACGCCCTAAATGCAAGGGACCTCATTGAGCCAGAGGTAGGCCTAAGACGAGACATAAATGATGCACAATTATTAATTCAAGCCTATTTTGCCAATTTTGAGTTAAGTTAGAGTAATATTCTAAACTCCATTTTGGCATAATTTAGCTTGATTTAACTATCATGATCGCATTGACACATAATTATGCAATTTGTCTGAAGGGTGTTGGAGCCCCTTAGACGATAGGGTGGCTACTAATTGTGCGGATTGACACCAAGGGTCAAACCACCCAAGGTTTATGCAGCATGTATGAACTAATTGAGATTTCTAAGAATTGGTTCGACATGGACTTGAAGAGGTTCTATGCGAGAAGGCTCGTGGTTTCCCGGTAGTAATACTATTCGTTTCATCCAAGCATATGTCGACTCTCTATAATGGGTATTTGAAGAGAATTTGAGTATTTGTGAGAGATGCAAAGGCACAACATCACGATAATTTATCTTTTTTTTAAGGAAGAGGGTCCCAATTGAGGGAAGTATGAGCGGAATGTCAGTTTATCAAAGCAGTAATCATTTAGCATGTAGATGAAAAACAGTAACATATAGGCAATTCTAAGGAAAGTAGTAAATAAATACATAAATAAACAGAATAAAACATATAAGCATGTAAGAAATACAACAAATAAGGAAATAGATAAGGGATTAAGCATGAAATTACTTAACAATAATAAAAAAACAATGAAATAACCAAGTAAAGTAAACCCCACATAAGCATGAAACAAGTAATGATTAGAACCTAATATCCCCAGCAGAGTCGTCATTCTGTCGATCCTCATTTTTTACAAAACGGGTTTTGGTTGCACGACCTAACAACTCTTTTGGGCTTTAGATGATTGAAGAGTCGACACCTAACGAATTAAGGCGCGTTAGGGCACCTATATAACCTAACTAATCTAATTAAAGGTCAACAAACCAGAGATCGGGTAAGGGTTCAAGTTACCTCGAGGGGAAGGTGTTAAGCATCCCTCGAGGTCCACAAATGTGGGTCCCGACCGTATCTCATGCAATTTATGTGGTGGTTACAAGTAGCAATTAAGGTGACTTCACTTATTGGTTATTTATTAAACATGCTTGCTAGGTGATACCGAACATTAAACAATTAAGATCAATTCATTTATTTATTTAATTAATTAAGCATGCAAAACTAGGTGATAACATAATATTAAACAATTATGGACACTTCATTTATTTATTTAACTAATTAAGCATGCAAGACTAGGTGATAACCTAATATTAAACAATTATGGACACTTCATTTATTTATTTAACTAATTAAGCATGCAAGACTAGGTGATAACATAATATTAAACATGAAACAGTTATAGAGGATAAGCGAGAAGATAGAATATACACTAATAGATAGGTGAATCAATTTTTTTATTGTATTAAGCTACCCCAAACAGTTATAATTATAAACAAATAAAAAGGGAAAAGGGAAGGGAGACCTTGGAAATCCATAACTTTACGGATCAACGCTCGGCTTTTTATATCGGTCGGCTTTTATTTTAGACGGACAAAACCAATGTTTGTCGTTTAAAGCTCGAGTCAATTTCATCATCTTTGTAAGTACCTAACTACGCCTACCCCACCTTCTGCATGCATTTCGTCATAAAAGGTGTCTAGTGTCCCCACTTAATGTCCAAGAGACATTGGACTACTATTAAGGGAGGTTTTAGACTAAAATAAAATATAGGCTCCTAATTAGGCCTCCTAGACTCCAAGCAAAACAAATAAGACGAACATTTAGCACATAAATTTCAAGTTGGCCTCTAGGTTTTTAATTATCATGCTAGCAAACACAACTAATTAGTGAAAGATCTCATGCTTGAGTGTGTGTACATATAAATAGGCAGCAAGCAACACAATAATATAACAATTAACTAATAAAAGGGCAGATTGTTATGACAAAATGCAGGATTTTAGATATTACCTGATTTTAAAAATAGCAAAAGAGTTATTACAAAAGCAAATTTTAGTTTATTAACAGGTTTTAAAAGGCATATATATTATTGCAGAAAGCAGATTTTTTAACTAATTATTAGCCAGGTTAATTAGGACAGATTAGTTGACTAGGAGCATATAAGCAGTAATATCTAAAAGCAGTGGTAGATTTTTTTTATTAAAAAGCAGAAGCTGATTTATTAATTTTTTATTTTAAGTGACAAAAAACAGATAAATGCAGAAAAATCTTTGAGCAGGCAATTAACTATTTATTTAAAACAGTGATTATTACTATGCAGATTTTTAAACATACGGGGAGATATCTAAGTGTTTAAAGATGCAACAAGTACTGATGCATGCAATTTATCATATTTAGAAATACGCACATAGATATGACAAGTTATTTAATTCCTATAGGGATTTTTAGTCAATTAGCATGTTTGAAATTATTAATCATAAGCCTTAACATATTGACGAATTAACATGCAAACATTAATATGCGACACCTATAGACATGACTTATTTTTTAGATAGGATATTAGAGTATTTACTAAAAGCCTACATGCTGATTTCTATACCTCAAAGTATGCCATTAAATGAATTACCAATAAATATTTATTACAGCCTGAACTAAACAAACTAACATATGCTGATAAATTATTAAGAGAACATTTAAACATGGTTTCTATATCAGATTTTATGCATCATTAGGTCATATAGGCATGGAATCTAACTTTGTTTAAAACTAATGATCAAACATGGAAGGGAAACATGCAAATGGTTTATTTTACTATTATTACTAGTACATACTAAAGTGTTACATGTGATAGTGCAAGCATACAAACAAGCACAAGATCATTTTTATTTATTTTAATTAGATTTAGAGTGATGAATGAACAATTAAATCACACTCCTATAGTCATGCTTTCTAGCAACAAATAGGTTTTGCGATAAAGATAACAAGTAGCATGAAGATCCCCTCCCCTTAGACGATTCCCCCCAAATTATATTATATATAGAGTTAGAGTTTATACAAATTATTACAAGCCGAAACATAATTATAAATAAACAAAGCTCTGCTAAACATTCCCACCCATGGCAACTCTTCGAAAACTTCCAAACCTTTCTTGAAGGACCTGCTAGACAATCAAAATGAGCAAGATACCACACAATATCTATACATATAAAGATACAACACATAGGCAGAGTAACGCACATAAAACTCAAACAATTATGTGAAATAGTAACATAACATCACATATATGGAGGAGAAGACGACTGACCCATATGCTTCCTTTTATCCCTTTCAGACTTATGCATAAAACTAAATGCGTAATGATGCAGAAACAGAAATTTATATATATATATATATGCAAGTCACTAACCAGTTAAGCAGTTAAAGAAAGACAGCAATGAAAACACCCTTTAATCCAACAATCAACCCGAACACAACAAAGAAGCAAATCGAGAGGAACTTTAAAGTTTTTCCCAGAAAACTTAATTCTTGTAAGAGTTGAGAGCAATTTTTTTTTTTTTTGTATTCAAGTATGAGCAATGTCAGAGGTATATCCGTGAGCATGAGAGTGTGTAAGTGAGTATTTCAGTATGTGATTATGAGTGATTGTTAAAGGTGTGTAATTGTGAGAGGGCTTTTCTAATGGTTTTAGTGTAAAGGTCTATATCTCAGTCTTGAGTAGAGAGTTAAAGAAGGGTCTTGTTTTATATTTATGGGGGGAGGGCACATAAAAGGGAAGAGTTTAATTAAGGAGCAAATATTTCTTTTATTTTATTTCCCTAACAAATTAGCGCACAAATTAGCAAAAACTTAACCGACATATTAAGAGTCTAATTAAAACTCTAACTATGGCAAATAATCAGTTAAAAATAGTCACTAATACAATCAAGCAGGATGAGGTGCCTATCTAAGGTAAATAAAATAATTTACAACTCAATTTTAGCCATGACCAAGCAAGATTTGACAGAATATATGCATATATATAGCAACACAATCACTCCGATTTACCAATTTTAAACCTACAAGATTGCTATCAAATCAACAATTTCTACTAATTAAGGGCAATTATCAATTAAAGATGGAGCTAAATCAACTGTTAATATACGCATGATATATTAGTTTAAGGTCAGTCAAGACTTTGCAAAATTTATTTCAACACAAAAGTCACTTATTAGTTCTACCACAAAATTAACAAATTAACTCTAACACATTTTTAATGAAATTGGAATGACACTAACAACAAGCTAACGAATTGAAATACCTTAGGTATACAAGAATTGGATAAAGAGAAACACTAATAAACAAGCAACCTACATATATAAAGATTAAAGCTTAAAATGAATGCATACCTGGGATAGATCTGTAAAGATCCGTCCCTATCAAAATGCTTTGCTTTCATTGTCACATCATTGCTTGTTTGCCGGAGTTCGCTGACCGGAGGTTGCCTGGTCGCTGCTTGGTCGGAGCTACTGGTTGGAACTGTTGCTGTTGTTTTTACGCAGTGACTGGCAGGAGAGGAGAGGGCAACACTGGAGCTCGTTGATCGGAGCTGCTCGTTGCTGTGTGGAGCTTGCTTCGAACTTCGTCGGAGCCTGATGTTGGCCGACGTCATTCGTCGGAGTTGTTGTTGCTGGTGACTCGTGATTATTGACCGGAGTCACCTGTTTTGCTGGTTGTCGCCGGTTGGAGCTGACTACTTACTGGTGGCCTCATGTTGTTGTTGCTAGAGGAGAAAATCGGATAAGAGAGAGAAGGGGGTGGCTAGAGAGAGATGAGAGGAAGATAATGAGAATTATTTTAGGGCTTGGGTTCTTTTGGTAGCTTAGAAAGGAAAGAGAATGTCGATTCGATCTTGACCGTCGGATTAGAGTAGATGGACAATTAGGATTAAAAAATTGGGATGATTTGCTAGGATGAGTGGATGAGATTTGAACTGAAAATGGCTATAATTGTAACGCATGAAGGGCTCCAATTAATAGTGAATTGAATTAGAGAGGGCTAGAATTGAAATAAAATTGAATAAGAGAGGCTATGATTTAAATGATTTAAGGGAAGATTAAGGAGATGCTATTCAATTAATAAAATACTATATATATTAAAATATTTCCATATAAATTAGACACATCTAAGTTTTAAAACATTTAAATAAAGTAATTATTTCGAGTTTAACTATCGATAAAATAATTTAATAATAATTAAAATATTTTTTATCAATCAAGCATGATAAAATATATATTTTTTAGACAAAATCAATTAAAAATTTAAACTCGAAATATATTTTAAAAATACGTATTTAATTGAATAGCATTCCAAAAAGGGTTATAGGTCAGTCAAAATTGGGTGCCAACAATAGTTTACAGTTGAAAAACGAAGAACAAAATCAATTAAAATTTTAAAATCGAAATATATTTTTAAAATACGTATTTAATTGAATAGCATTTCAAAAAGTGCTATAGGTCGGTCAAAATTGGGTGCCAACAAGAGTTTATAGTTGAAAAACAAAGATGAAAAGTCGGATGCACCTGGAGAAGGGGCGTAAGGCACTGCCCCTCTCAGAGCCCCAAGAAGAGGCCTTTGAATGTTGAACTCTGGGCACCGCGCCAGCAGGAGTGCCTCAAGTGAATCTCTGAATTTTACCCTCAGGAGCCCCGCACCTCTAAGAGCTCGAGGGACGCTAGTTCTTCCCATTTCTTCTCCATCTTTCCGTACTTGTTCCTTAGCAACGTACCTATGTTTTTTAGTTGATTCCAACACCCTAAGGTACGTCTAAAAATCATGAAATCATCCATAAATATGAGATCATGAACTTTGAATCCATAATTCAATTCAAGGAAAGTTAAGTGTCAAGTCTAGAAGTTAAAAAGCAAGCCAAGAGAAGTTCATAAAAGTTTTCAAAAGTCTTTTGCAAATGTTTTAACTTTGTCTTAAGACTTAAGTTTCGATTTGACTAAATAGTTAAGAGTAAAGTTCATTTATTCAAAGATTATACGGGAACTAAGTATTCCCAAAATTTAGAAATGTTTTCACATTTGAGCAAGAAAGGGAACATCCATTCCAACAGTGCTTTTAAGCTAAGTTTTGTGTAATTATCTCAAACCAAGGAAATAAGTTTGTTTTTAAAAACATATGATCTATAAGTACATTTTGGGAGTAGTATTGAGCAGCAATATGGGGACACGAGTTCATAATAACTCAAGTCTCCATAAATCATGTAGCCATCATGGGTAGTAAATTATCATAATTTTTAGATGACTTCTAAGTGATTTTAAGCATAGACTAGTAGATCCAGTTAGTTAAGACATTCTATATGACGACAAAGTATAGGACAGTTCTGGCAGCATGGGCAAGTAGTTGTATCACCACTTAGGCTCATAGTGGTGGTTTTCGGTTAGAGAAACTCTCACAGAAACTATATTACTTTATTATATGAGTAAAGTTGAGTTTGTTATTGCATTTTCTTTAACGAACTAAGTTATTTTCTATTGTATTACAAGATTTCCATATATTGCATGTGTTTTATTGCTTTATATTGAGTTAAGTTATTCATGAGTTAAGTAAAGCCAAGGTTAGTGTTTTTTTCAGATTCCTTTCAAGCTTATATTATGTTTAGTATTCCCCTCGCATACTCGTACATTCAATGTACTAATGCCATTTGGCCTGCATCGTCTATGATGCAGATACAAGTAACCAAGATCATCATCTAGTGCCCTGTTGATCCAGTTGAGCACTCTGAGTCAGTTAGTGAGAATCATTGCATTCCCAAGGACTCCTTTTACTTTGCTTTCTAGTACTTTAGTTGTTAGGATGACGGGGGTCTTGTCCCGACATCCCTCTTTGTTTTAGTGGCTTCATAGAGAGATAGTTATAGTTCTTTTCTCTTATCATTTCAGTTTTATACATTTAAGACTTGAGTTGCCATTTTGGCTAAGTTTAATATTGCTTTAAAACATTGCATGAGCTTCCCTTTCGAGAATGTTTCTTATGTTTAAGTCTTCCATTGAGTAAGTAAGCCAGGCCAAGTGTTCGATTGGGGCCAACAATGGTTTTCGAATGTTATTCTCAGCCAGGGTGTAGGCTCGGGGCATGAAAAACTTGGTATCAGAGCCTAGAGTTCAAGAGTCCTAGGGAGTCTATAAAGCCGTGTCCGTAGAGTCCTAGTTATCGGTGTGAAGCGCGCCACGTCTATAATTAGGAGGTTGCAACACTTAGGAATGTTGTCACTTCTTTCTAACTCATTTAGTGTGATAGAGTTCATCTCTATAAAGTTTTTTTCTAACTCGTGCTTGTGCATAACCGATTGTGATTGGGTTGACATGAGGATAAAAAATAGTTTATTTGTTTCTGGGTTGTCTCGTCTGTCAAGTAAGGAAGGCAAGGCAGAAATGCTGATAAGGGCTATGGACATAGCAAGGCTGATGATCCGTGTGCAACAAGTTGAGAAGGACAAGCTAAGGGATAGATAAGAGTTTAAGAATAAGAGAGCTAAGACAGGGAATGAGTCTGGGAAGTAGAAGACTAATGCGAACCGGTCTTCCTTCCAACAGAAACACTGCTCCATCATCTGCTAGTGAACCTGCACCAAAGAACAAGAGTGAGTACAATAGTCAAAATTATATAGCTAAATCTACGTATTCTCAAGGTAGTATGGCACAAAGGGGTAGTAAACCTTTTGCATGTGCTATGTGTGGTAGGACCACTCAAGGATGTGTCGTGATGGCTCCACTGGTTGTTTCAAGTGCGGTCAGAATGGTGATTTTATGAGAAAGTGTCTTGTGAATAGGCAAGGTAATGGTAATGCGGGGCAATAGAGCCTAGTTTACTTCAGTTGCTCCCCCAGATAGAGTTGCATCTAGAGGAGCTACTTCAGGGGCAGGTGGAGGAGGAAACTGTCTTTATGCTATCACTAGTCACCAAGAGCAAGAGGATTCACAAGATGTTGTCACTGGTAGGTTCCTCTTTAACTTTAATGTTTATGCTTTGCTAGATCCAGGAGCGATTTTATCCTTGCCAACTCCGTATGTTGCAATAAATTTTGATGTTCTTTCTGAGCAACTTAATGAGCCCTTTAGTGTTTCTACACCTATTAGTGAGCCTATTCTAGCAAAAAGAGTCTATCGTGATTGTCCAGTTTCTGTCAATCACAAGAGTACCATGGCAGATTTAGTTGAGTTAGACATGGTAGATTTTGATGTCATTCTTGGTATGGACTGACTTCATGCCTGTTATGCCTCAGTTGATTGTAGAACTCTAGTTGTCAAGTTTGCGTTTCTAAATTAGCCAGTCTTAGAGTGGAGAAACAATTCAACAGTTCCTAAGGGTCATTTTATTTCCTACCTTAAGTCAAGAAAGTTGATTTCTAAGGGGTGTGTCTATCACTTAGTCCGAGTTAGTGACTCTAGTGTTGAGATACCTCCTATTCAATCAGTTTCAGCGGTAAAAAAGTTTCCAGAAGTCTTTCCAGATGATCTTCCCGGAGTCCTTCCTGAGAGAGAGATAAACTTCGGTATAGACATTCTTCCAGATACTCATCCTATATCTATTCTGCCTTATAGAATGGCACCAGCAAATTTGAAAGATTTGAATGAGTAGTTGGAAGATCTCCTCGATAAGGGATTTATACGACAAAGTGTCTCACCTTGGGGCGCTCCGGTCTTATTTGTGAGGAAGAAGGATGGTTCCCTTAGGATGTGTATAGATTACCATTAGTTGAACAAGGTTACCATCAAGAATAAGTATCTTTTTCAAGGATTGATGATCTTTTCGATCAACTTCAGGGTGCCACATATTTCTCTAAGATAGACCTCAGATCGGGCTACCATCAGTTAAAAGTAAGGGAATGTGATAATCCAAAGACAGCATTCAGGACCCCGTTATGGTCATTTTGAGTATATGGTCATGTCCTTTTGTTTTACCAGTGCGCCTGCAGCATTTATGGACCTGATGAGTAGAGTATTCAAGCCTTATTTAGACATGTTTGTTATCGTGTTCATTGACGACATACTAATTTATTCGAGGAATGAGGAAGATCATTCTTGCCATCTTAGAATAGTTCTCGAAACTCTAAAGGATAGAGAGTTGTATGCCAAGTTCTCTAAGTTTGAGTTTTGGCTTGATTCTGTGGCATTCTTAGGCCACATTGTGTCTGGAGAGGGAATTAAAGGTGATATTCAAAAAAATGAGGCAGTGCAAAATTGTCCTAGACCCACATCTCCAATTGATATTAGGATGGCTGGCTATTATAGATGGTTCGTACAGGGGTTCTCATCAATTTAATCCCCTTTGACCAAGTTAACTCAGAAGACAGTGAAGTTTCAATGGTTTGAAACTTGTGAGAAAAGTTTTTTTAGGAATTGAAAAAGAGGTTGACTACTGCCCAATGTTAACCTTACCAGAAGGTACGCAAGGCTTTGTAGTCTATTGTGATGTGTCTAGAGTTTGTTTGGGTTGTGTGTTAATGTGGAATGACAAGATTATAACTTATGCCTCCAGACAGTTGAAAGTTCACGAGAAGAATTACCTAACCCATGACTTAGATTTGGCTGTTGTAGTATTTGCTTTGAAGATATGGCGTAATTATTTGTATGGTGTTCACATAGATATATTCACCGATCATAAGAGTCTTCAGTATGTGTTTACTTAGAAAGAGCTTAATCTCAGACAAAGGAGGTGGTTAGAATTACTCAATGATTATGACATGAGTATTCTTTATCACCCATGTAAGGCTAATGTTGTTGTTGATGCCTTGAGCAGGTTTTCTATGCGTAGTGCCGCCCATTTTGAGGAACATAAGAAAGAACTAGCAAAGGATGTGCACACACTTACACACTTGGGAGTCCAACTAATGGATTCCACAGAAGGAGGAGTAGTGGTGATGAATGGGGCTTAAAGCAGGTTCAAGACCCAATTTTGCTTGAATTGAAGGCAAATATTCATAAGCAAAAAGTAATGGCTTCTGAACAAGGGGGAGATGGTGTGTTGAGGTATCAAGGTAGATAGTGTGTACCAAGAGTGGATGAACTCGAAGAGAGAATCGTGGAGGAAGCTCATAGCTCCAGATATTCCATTCATCTAGGTTCCACAAAGATGATCGCAACTTCAGAGAAGTGTATTGGTGGAGCAGCATGAAGAAGGGCATTGCAGAATTTGTTGCTAAGTGTCTGAATTGCCAACAAATTAAAATTGAGCACCAAAGGCCCGGAGGTATGGCTCAGAATATAGAACTTCCGTAATGGAAATGGGAGATGATTAATATAGATTTCATTACAATTTTACCAAGGTCTCACAGGCAACATGATTCTATTTGGGTTGATTGTCGATAGAATGACAAAATCCACCCACTTTTTGGCGGTAAAGACTACCCATTCTGCAGAAGATAATGCGAAGTTGTATCTTCAAGAGTGGTAAAACTTCATGGGGTTCCGGTCTCCATTATTTCAGACAGAGGTGCGCAATTTACTACACAGTTTTGGAAGTCATTCCAAAAAGGCTTGAGTTCAAAGGTGAACTTAAGTACTGCATTTCATCCTCACACAAATGGGTAAGCAGAGCATGCTATTCAGACCATAAAGGGTATGTTGAGGGCTTGCGTGATTGATTTCAATTAATTGGGATGATTACCTGCCTCTTATTGAATTTTCTTACAACAATAGTTATCACTCTAGCATCCAAATGGTTCCTTATGAAGCTCTTTATGGGAGAAGATGCACATCTCCTATTGGATGGTTGGAAGTTGATGAAGCTGGGTTGATAGGACCATATTTAGTTCATCAAGCTATGGAGAAGGTGAAAGTCATTCAAGAGACGTTGAAAACGACACAGAGTCGTCAGAAATCCTACGCTGATGTTAGGAGAAGAGAGTCAGAGTTTGAAGTAGATGATTGGGTGTACTTAAAAGTTTCACCCATGAAGGGTGGTATGAGATTTTGTAAGAAGGGTAAGCTTAGTCCCCGGTATATTTGTCCTTATCGAATATCCAAGAGGATTGGAAATGTAGCTTATGAGTTGGAGCTACTACAAGAGTTAGTAGCGGTTCATCCGATATTTCACATCTCCATGTTGAAGAAGTGCATAGGCAATCCTTCATTGATCATACCAACTAAAGATATTGGGATCAAGGATAGCCTGTCTTATGAAGAGATCCTGGCTTATATTCTAGATCGCCAAGTTCGCAAGTTGAGGACTAAGGAAGTAACATCTGTCAAACTTCTTTGGAGGAACTAATTTGTTGAGGAAGCTACTTGGGATGCTGAGGAAGATATGAAGAAGATATATCCACATCTCTTTGAAACCGGAGAAGTTCCAGATCTAGGTACTAATTCTCTTTTTAGTACTCTATAATTTATATACTTGATGTGTTAGATTTGCTTGTTGGGTGTTTGAACTGAATGATTGATATTACACCTTTAGCCTAATAAGAGTAATCTCATTCCAGGATGAATGTTCCAAAGGGTGAGATATTGTAACATCTCACAAATTGAAATAACTAGGAAGAAGTTAAGAATTGGAAATAGCCATTTTTGTACAAAATATAAAGATCTGGAAATTTGTTAAGTATGTTGAGTTGAGTTTTTGGTCAACTTCAAACGACCATAACTCCTAGCACAGGACGACTTAGGTGTCTTTCCAGATATTATAGGAAATATCTTGGAATAATCTTTCCAACAACGCCAAGTTTGCACGATTTCAAGTTTGTATGAGTGAGATATGACCATTTGAAGTTGGGTTGTTCAAATAAGGAAAGTCTAAAACCGGATTTTGGAAGGGTATTTTAGTCTTTTCCTTACCTAATTATTTTGATCCAATTTGAGGAGTTTAATTGTGGTCAAATCAGATTTTAGTCAGTTTAGAAGTGTTGAAGTTCACGCCAAGGCTTGGAGAAAAGAGAAAAGAGGAAAAAGGAGATGAAAAATCAAGAAACGTCAAGAACGTTCGAGTTTGGTTGTGGATTTCGCCAACGATTCAATCCTACGATGTATGTGAGATCACATAGCATTGGGTTAGTTCACCCACGCGCCAATGATGATTCAATTCACCAAAGTTATATAGTTTTGAAACTAAATCCTATGAGTTCTTGATGATAATTCGATTGAAATCTTGTGGGTTCTTGTTGTTGCAGTTTCTTGAGATTGATTCATGTATTTAGGTGTGAATTCGAGTTAAATCTTCCATTTATTGATGAACTAGTTGTTTCTAAGTGTTTGGGGAAAGAACCAAGTGAAATTAGAGGGTTTAGAGTTTAAAAACGAAGAAGAAAAGTCGGATGCACCTGGGGAGAGGGCCTGGGGTGCCGCCCCTCTCAGAGCGCTAGGGACGCCAGTTCTTTCCATTTCTTCCCCATCTTTCCATACTAGTTCCTTAGCAACATACCTATCTTTTGTAATTGATTCCAACACTCTAAGGTACGTCTAAACATCATCAAATCATCAATAAACATGAGATCATGAACCTTGAATCCATAATTCAATTCAAGTAAAGTTAAGAGTCCAGTCTAGAAGTTAAGAAGCAAGTCAAGAGAAGTTCATAAAAGCTTTCAAAAGTCTTTTGCAAACATTTTAACTTTTTCTTAGGATGTAAGTTTTGAATTGACTAAAGAGTTAAGAGTAAAGTTCATTTCTTCAAAGATTATACGGTAACTAAGTAATCCCAAAAGTTAGAAACGTTTTCACATTTGAGCAAGAAAGGGAACATCCATTCCAACAGTGCTTTTACGCTAAGTTTTGTGTAATTATCTCAAACCAAGGAAATAAGTTTGTTTTTAAAAACATATGATCTATAAGTACATTTTGGGAGTAGTATTGAACAGCAATATGGGGACGCGAGTTCATAATAACTCAAGTCTCCATAAATCATGTAGCCATCATGGGTAGTAAATGATCATAATTTTTAGATGACTTCTAAGTGCTTTTAAGCATAGACTAGTAGATCCAGTTAGTTAAGGCATTCTATATGACGACAAAGTATATGACAGTTCAAGCAGTGTGGGAAAGACACTTTATCACCACTTAGGCTCGTAGTGGTGGTTGTCGGTTAGAGAAACTCCCACAGAAACTATATTACTTTATTATATGAGTAAAGTGGATCCACTTAGTTAGGGCATTCTATATGAAGACAAATTATAGGACAGTTCGGGTAGCGTGGGCAAGACGTTGTATCACCACTTAGGCTCTAGTGGTGGTCGTCGGTTAGAGAAACTCCCATAGAAACTATATTACTTTATTATAAGAGTAAAGTTGAGTTTGTTATTGCATTTTCTTTAACGAACTAAGTTTTTTTCTATTATTTTACAAGCTTTCCATATATTGCATTTGTTTTATTGCTTTATATTGAGTTAAGTTATTCATGAGTTGAGTAAAGCCAAGGTAATTGTTTCTTTCAGATTCCTTTCAAGCTTATGTTATGTTTAGTATTCCCCTCGCATACTCGTACATTCAATGTACTAATACCATTTGGCCTGCATCATCTTATGATGCAGACACAGGTAACCAGTATCATCGTCCAGCGCCCCGTTGATTCAGTTGAGCACTCAGGGTCAATTGGTGAGCCTTCTTGTATTTCAGAGGACTCCTTTTATTTGGTTTCGATTATATCAGTTGTTAGGTTGATCGAGGGTCTTGTCCCGACATCCCTCTTTGTTTTAAAGGCTTCATAGACATATAGTTATAGTTCTTCAGTTTTGTTCATTTATGTTGTATACGTTTAAGACTTAAGTTGCCATTTTGGCTAAGTTTAATATTTCTTTAAGACATTGCATGAGTTTCCCTTTTGAGAGTATTTCATATGTTTATGTCTTCTGCTGAGTAAGTAAGCCAGGCCAAGGGTTTGCTTGGGGCCAACAATGGTTCTCGAGTACCAGTCCTGCACAAGATGTAGGCTCGGGGCGTGACAGATACGAAAGTAGGTTTAAATGCAAGAGTTAAATAGAGTTCATATAAAATGCAAAAGTCTAACCATCAAACTAAAGCATTGCGGAAAACACCCCTAGAACCTGAGAGTCAATGTACCGAAATTCTAACAAGGAACATAAGTCTAAAGGAAATGGGTACAACCCAATTAAACATAAGAATAACTAACTAGAAAGTCTGAGTCCGAAAAGAGTGGACTAAAACATAGAGAACTCATGGCAACCTTGAAGAACTGGCTAACCCTTGAATTTGAATCGATCACTGGTCTTTTAAACAAGGTATGTCAGTAGCCGCCTGAAGATGCCCTATACTCAACAAAGAAAGACCAAGTGCAGTATCAGTACCCAACCAAAGTGTACTGGTAGGATCACACATCTATCCCAATAAGAGAAACATATCCAAGTAACCACAACATAATAACACAGGCATATACCGAACATATACAATATCATACATCATTTCAGAATCAACAACAATTCCTCATTATCAATAATACATCAATATAACAAGTCAATGATCCTTTCATGGAGCCTCCAACCAAACTATTAGTGTACCGATACATGGTACCCGATCCAAGTTAGTGTGCCGGACGTGAGACCGGATCCCATATATGCGCCGGAACATGGCACCCGATCAAAGTTAGTATGTTGGAACGTAACACCCGATCAATTCAATAAGCCAGAATCAAAATCACAATGTACACTCTTATAATCATACAATCAAGTGTTGATTCATGGCATACAATCATTCTTTCATACTCATTTACGATTAGTGTGATCAATAATGCAACATTCGCATACATACATGCATTAGAATGAAGTAATTACTAACATACATCACACCAACATGAAATCGAAATCATAACCTATATTGAACAAAGCTTGAACCCTCCTAAGAAATTTGATTCTTCCCTTTCCGGATTCGTTCTGCTTGCTCTAGGTCTACAACAAATAAATCAATATGGGGATCAATAATTAAGGTCTAATTTACCCAAATTATGATCCTAAGGTGCATCTAGGGCTTTTTCCACTATCCAAAATAGTTCAAAACCCTCCTCCTAACAATATATGATCAAGATTCTAAGTTCTACATATTGAAAAATGGATTAGGGGAGTCAAAACCTTACCTTTAGCACCAAAATTCGTGGAAAACTATCGAGAACTCACCTAGGGTTCTTTCCTAGCTCTCAAAAATTAAGTTTGCAGAATAATGGCATTTTTAGGCTTTATTTCTGACATAAGTCGCGACTGGCCCACTATGGCGGCCCCCTTCTAGCAATAACGGCCCCGCCCTCTCGGGAGTAATCCCACCCTGGCAGGAATAATCCCTACCTAGCTACTTGCACGGGAACAAAGAGCTAAATTAAGAGTTTCAAACCCCCATTTCACAACACAGCTTCAACCCATGACACTAAGAAACTACCCGTTCACACTAAGATCAGTGTCGGGAGTTCTACTCGCCCGAATTCAATTTCGTTAAGTCGTACGAGTTCCTTTACATCTTAGCTATCCCTTCATGCAATCAAATTTATCATTAGATCTCACATTTTTTTACTAGATTTCCCTAGACCTTACTGACTCTGATTTCGTTCAAATCTGGACTAGGCTAGAAATTCTCAAATTACTACGAAAAAATTTTTCAACCCAAAATTCTTCCCCGATGGCTTTACTATAACGACAAGAACAGGTTGTTACATTCGCACTATTAGATTGTACAATAATATTCTTCATTTCCAGTGGTATAAGTTGACTCCCAACAATAAACACATGTTTGATAGAATATTGGTTTGTTACAACTTATATATGTATGATTCTATTGTCATTGGATATGACTTTATAAAGAAAGGTCTGAAGATAAAAAAATTAGGGTAGAAGGGTTAGTAGATGGTCAAGTAGTCTAACAACTTTAAGGGAAAGAGTAGGGGGCTTATCTCATCTGTTTGTTTTCGCTTGATAAGTAGTGTTATTATTTATTATATGAGTAGTGTTTTTAACTTCATTTTATTAATTGTTATTTTTTTTCTTCATTGGTCTTGTTTTGTTGTTGTCTTTAATTTTTCATTTGCAATATTATTGCTATTTGGTTATCATGTTATTCTTGCAATTATGTTTTGATAATTGTTCTTATAAGTCGAGGATCGGTTAGAAACAGTCTCTCTACTTGAAAGAGCTAGGGATAAAAAATTGTATATCATATGCTCCCTAAATCTCATTTTTTTCTTTAAGCAACCTATATATATATATATATATATACATGTGTGTGTGTTTAAGGAAAATCATTAACTTTTAAGTTTATCTATTGTATGCATCCACAAAAACTCACTTATTTATGGTATGAAAAATGTGATAACTAATAACAAACCTCTATGGTGAGATATAATTTGTCACTAGAGTCTAACTTTGTTTGTTTCAATTTCATTATCTTATTTTCCTTTTAAGTCTATACAAAATATGGTCTCTTTGCTTTTTTAGTAACTCTTTAATTTCTACTTCTCACATAATATTGGTAAGTCCCCAAGATTAAATTTTGGTATATTTTATGTATGTGTATATCTTTAATTTAAGATCACAAAATTCAATTTTTTTAATTTTGTTAAATTTTGTAAAAACTCAAAAAAGGACAAGTCAAATTGAAATGAAGGTAGTTGACATTAATTTATGTGACCATGCAATAAAAATTGCAACCTACATCTCATTTAGTTGATAGATTAATTATGGGATTAACTCATCATAAAATTAATCTCAAGATTAGTTACCTCTTATACATCAAACCTCCTACCAAGCGGTCCCTTTATGTCGTATATTTCACACAGCTTATATTGTTAATTTAATGATCATAATATCTAATACTAACCACACATAAATAGAACAAATTATATATATATATATATATATAAATTCTGTCTCACACACACCATATATATTAAACTAGTTAATCTTTATGTTCTGTTTAAACAGTAGTTTTTGTAGATATCTGAATGTTCAAAGAAAAGTAAGTTAAAAAACTAGGTTTCTATAAAATAATGAAATATTGATAATTCAAATGTTAAGTCAATCAAAAAGATCAAAACGTTACTTGAAGTATAGTACATAAATGATAAGTTAAGACTCAAAAATTTCTAAGTAAAGACTCGAATCATTCTTCATTTATTGTAGGGTCATATCGGGTGATTCATAAATTGTGTATATGTGTAAACATAAATTTTTTAGTGTGGAAATGATTTTGAATATTAATTAAGTTCACTAGAAACTCCTAGTACAAAGTTGAGTTGAAAGTTTTCTTACCGATTATTTTTTGATGTAAGACTTTACTTGGGATAACTTTAAACATTCATATCTCTTAGAATATAAAGATTTACGTGGCCCAAACCCTATAAAGTTAAAGGTATTTGAATATTCTTTCCAACGCCACAAATTTCACAACAATCCGAGGTTTGAGTAAAAAGTTATGACCATTTTAGTAACCTGATACAGTGCAGAGACGAATTAGCCGACGGAAAAACATTAAAAAGGGTCATTTTTGTCTTTTTACCTCTAAAAAAACCTTAAACGAATTTCTTGACTTATTAAAGAACCAAAAAATTTAGATTTTTATCTCTTAATACATCATTCTCTTCTCTCTCAAACCCTAAGGAAAAATCAAATAAGAATACTCTATTCAAGATTCTGTCAATCTTTTTCAAGATTCTTCTTCAAGGTAAGTCTTTCTCCATGAATGCCATTCTTTCCAACTCAAGTTTCTTTCAACAATTATGAATCACTAATGAAAATAACAATTCTTCCCCATAGAGGTTTCAAGAAAGTAACTAAAGAATCTCAAGAAAGGTTTTCTTGAATCTTCTCCTTCAAGCTAGGGTTTCAAGGCTTCTAATCAAGTTCTTCTTCCAGATTCTTCAAGAACCTTGTTCTTTCAGGTATGTAAGGCTATCATAGTATTGGACTAGTTCGTTCTTACGCCCAACATCTACTTTAGATCAGTAATTAAGAAATCTAGGATTTTACTCCTAGATTTGATATTCTTGAGATGAGTTGATTTTGAGTTCTCGAGTTTATGTTTATTTGTGAAATTCTATTCCTAATTATTGAATTGCTATATGTTATGCATTAAAATCTTGAGTTGACTTGTTCATGTCTTTATTCCAGAATGAACCCTATGAATTGAGTATTTTTCAGAGGAGAAATATCGTTGACTTATGAGTTTTGTTTTCTTGAGTTCTTCAGTATTGGGTTCTGAGAACTGAGTTTCCTTATTGCTCTTAAGATCCTTGATTTGAGTCGTTCATGTCCATAATTCCACTTGAACCCTGTGGTTTAAGTTATAAATTTTGAAAAGCTTTTTAACGCCAACACTTGAGTTCTTAAACTGAGTTTTGAGAAATTAAAGATGAGTTTTGAGAATATAGTTTCTAAAACATGATTAGTATAACAATCGAGTATGCCATCAATGTATGAGCAGTATGGTATATAGATATACCATCCATGTTTATGCAGTATGACTTCTCGAGTCATCAATGATCATATTAAAATATGATTTTGATATGTTATTGAGAAAGAGTTTTCAAGTATGAATTGAGTAAGAGTATAAGGAACTATGCATTTGTCATGGCCCAAAAATGGATGTGATGGGACTCGTCTTATCCACGAAGACAAGTTGGCCTAAAACCCAACCTTTAATTTTAATAATAAGTTAAGTTAGCTACATCCCCAAAACCTTGTTGTCACATGTACAAGCCTCTAAAGTATTACAACTGAATTGAAAGAAAGATACAAGTCTCAAATGACATTGTTTCTGGAATGTAACAACATTATAAATAAGAGTAAAAAGGTCTACAGAAATGACAAACATCTACCTCATAAATCTCCACATGAAGTCTCGGAAAAAAAGAAAATAGGAAGTATCACAAAGATCCCGTCTCGTAACCTACAAAAAAGTAGAAGCAAGGGATGAGTACCAAACCACATGGTACTCAACAAGTAAACTTCTAAACACCAGCTAAGGGAAAAGAATGTGGGTACTCCCTACCACCCCAACCTAACCTCCAGAACTACAACCTACAAAAATCCAATCCAACCTAGCAGTTCACAATTTACATAGCACACAGCTCAACTACAACACTTTAACAATTGCATATCTGATGAGTCCAAGATTTTGACTCATTTGGGGATTTGTTTAAATAAATTTAGTGTCCTTAAATGCTTAATTTCTACGATAAACTGATGTTAAACCCTTGATAATCAGGTATATGGATTGAGGAACAAATCAAGGACACTAACATGCAAAAAGGATCAAATCAAACCGAAGAAATTTAGAAAGTCAAGCCTGGTGATCGCCAAGAGAACTTGGCGAATCGCCGAGTGGCTACTTTGACCGCCTAAAGTTCCACTTTGCCAGCCTTGAGGAAATAAACCAAGTCAGGGACAAAAAGAAGCAGTCAGTGAATGGGTGAGCAGTTACGCAAAGCAAAGTTAGATTGCCCAAAGTTATAGAACTCGAGGATGCTGAAGGCCAAAGCGAAAAGGCGATGGAAGAGGTCAAAGGGCGGCTCGCCGAGTGGTTCAGCGAGTCTGACTTAATTCACCAAATGGTCATTCGTAGCTTATTTTTGGCGACTATAAATTAGATTTTGAACATTTAGTTTAGTATCTTGATACATTTTGGACAAGACGATTTTAGGTTAGAACTCTTTTCTCTATAGTTTATTTATAGTTTTGAAGAATTTGAGAAGTTCAATTTGGAGATTTTTGAAGGGGGTTTCGAAGATTCGTTAAATTGAAGCATTGTAAAGACTAAATAACTCTTACCCAGTTCATGGATAATCAATTCGGTAATTGTTTTTACCTTTTTATAATGCTTAGCTAAAACTCCAATTCTTGGTGTGTGATCATGTAATTATGGGTTGATTTAGTTTATGGGTATTGCTAATTACTAGTTTATATGCTATTTTGAAATGAGTTTAATCATTAATTATCGGTTAATTTATGAGATGTAGTTGCAAATGCAATTCTAACTTTGTGGTTTTGGCTTGCGAGAGAGAGAGGTTTTAGAACTAAGATTATTGATTGATGATTTGTGGGTATTGGGTTAAGCTGGTTTTAGCACGAGAGAGTAAATCCTAAACCCAATCCCACACATTTAGCTCGAGAGAGTGAATGAATTAAGGTGTGGGTTGTTCTTCAATGTCATGCTTGTTGATGTTCGAAAGAAACCACCTGATTCGGGGTAGTTGTTCGAGAGAAAACTATCCCCCTTATAGCCTAGCCTACTCACTGATATTTAACTATTTACTATTAGTTGCAATTACCCATATGCCCATATTTGCCTATAATCGATCACATCCCGAGAATCCTTCTCCCTATTGTTAGTTCGAAGTTTCTGTGACTGTTTGTAGTTGATAATTGAAACCAAAAACCCCCATCAGACATTTGTGCCACCCCTTTAATTGATAAATGTCTTTTTTTTAATAATTTCTATTCCTATGGCTAATTATACCACGTTTGCACTTCCTAATTGAATTTAAAACACGTACTGCTCCTTGTGGGATTCGACCCCAACTCATTTAGTTGGGTTTTATACTGATATACGATCATTGACACCTAGAATTAGATGAGGTGTGCTTGAAATGTTAAATCAAAATGGCGCAGCTGCTAGGAAGTGGTGTTTTTTGAAATTCTTTTGGTGAAGTTGAATTCTGTTCTTTTTTGTTATAGATGAATCAACTTATTTTTGTTTTTGGTTTTCTATTGCTTGTGTTAAAACAGAGGAGGAGATGAGCGTAAACAATAGTAATGGTAGCCAAGTGGTCCATAAAGTTGATGTTGATAACCTAAATGATGTCAATGACCCAGTCCAAATGGGTGGTGTTGGGGCCATTCGTTTTCCTCCAGCGGTAGAAAATATAGTTTTTCACATCACAAGTACCATGCTTCCGCTCCTTCAACTGAAGGGTTTATTCGAAGGTCTGGCTCATGACGATCCCCATGAACATATCAGAAAGTTTGTTGATATGTGTAGACCGTTCTCATTCAAGAACATATCGCAGGAATCGGTCTGACTGAGGTTGTTCCCATTTTCTCTGATGGGCGAGGCAAGCAAATGGTTTGCTGAGTTTCCAAGAGATTCCATCACTTCTTGGATGCAGCTGATCATAGTGTTCCAAGTCAGATTTTCCCTCCGTCAAAGATGATGATGCGTAGGGATAGCATCCAAAGTTTCAAATGCTTGGAAGGTGAGCCAATCCATGAGACTTGGCTGAGGTTTATGAAGTTGGAGCTGCAATGCCCAGCTAATGGATTGCCAACAACTTGCTGCTACAATACTTCTATAGGAGTCTTGACTCGGTGACCAAAGGAGTTGCTGATCAACTTGTTCTCGGTGGTATAATGCAACAATTCTATGAAGTAGCTTCCCAACTCCTTGATTGCATGACCAAGATCAACAGGGTGTGGTACACTCGTGAGGACCAAGTCTCTCCTCTCAACTTTAGAATGACAAAGGAGCAGATAAAAAAAGATCAAGAGAGAGACCAAAACATGGCAAAGATAATGACCCAACTGGACATCTTAGCTAAAAAATGGCATGGGTGTTGCTACGAAGAGTGTTAATGTTGTGGGTGTTGGTGGAGTGAACCCCGATGACGCCCAATTTGAAGCGATGTACAATGAGGAAGTTAACTTCCTAGAAAACCAAGGAGGAGGTAATCGTGCTAACTACCCAAGACCGGGAGGAAATCAAGGTTGGAATAGAGATGAAGAATGGATAGACCATGATATAGATTGGAGTCATCATAACGCCACTTCGAAAGAAAGAGATGGGGAGGAGGAGAGGTATGTTCCTCCCCATGAGCGTCAAAAGCCCAAAGATTCTGAGAGTGGCCGTATGGAAGACATGCTCTCACACAGTCTCAACAAGGTTGAAGGCTCCAATAAAGTTCTGAAAGAAATGAAGGAGAATGTGTCGACTCATAACCACACGGTGACCTCTCACTAAGTTTCAATTAAACAATTGGAGACCCAAATGTGTCAGATTTCTTCACATTTGAACCCAAGACAACAAGAGGGGTTGCCTAGTGATACTATACCAAACCAAAAAAAGGAAGCTTGAATAGGTACTTGCGTCGTGCCATGACGTTAACTAAGGCGCTTCTTGGGAGGCAACCCAAGTTTTTAATGCTTTTAATTTTATTTTGAATAACGAGTGTTGATTGTGCATGTTGAAAAGTTGAATGTGTTTGAGAATGTGCAGTTTAGCGAGCCTAGAGTCCAGTCGGCGACTCGTCGAAGAGGTCGGCGAGCCCGACTTGGACCGCCGTTGGACCCACATAAATCAGAAGAGGAACTCTGTAAAATTCAGCTGGACAATGACAGAATTGATGACTCGCCGAACAAGTCGGCGAGCCTGGTTTATTCTGCCATTTGGACGCCCAAATTGACTGGAGGTCTTGTAAAAATCGGCAAGGTAAGTCACCACTCGCCGCATCTCCGAGTGGTTTGACATGGTCGGATAATACCGCTGAAAGTGCCGCGAACTAAAAGGTTTTAAAAGGCCAAATAGTTTAAAATTTCAAATTTTGCACTTTCTCTCATTTCTAACCCCGTACATTCTGACCTGCGCTTTAGATCCTCATTATTTTCCCATTTTATTCTCTTTTTTGTTTGATCTCGGCTCTGATTTGGATTACTTTGCCGCCTAACTTATCAAATTATCTATTCATCATTAAGGTTGGTTTTCCGAACCCCGAACTCTAGATTAGTAGTTGAACACAAATGCTCTTGGTAAATTTGTGGTGTTGTGTGTAGGGACTGTGTTGAAATTGTTTTATCTGCGTTGGTTTCCCTATTTTGTATTTTGAAATTGTGCCTAATTACTTAAAATGATGAATCCCCGTGTTTAATACATTAAAATTGACTCTAAATTGTTGGGTTGCAATTGTTTTATGTTGGGTCTATTTAGGTGAAGTCTGAGTAACCCCTAATTTAGCCAAATGACATAATTTGCCTAGTGATGGAGCGGTTGACGTCATTCTTAAGGGAAAAAGTCATCAAATGGCCATTTTTTGCAAAATCGGGGGAAATCTGAGTACCCCAGAGGCATGGGTCTTGTTTGAATTGCATAGTGTGTGACTTTGATTTTGATTTCGGGGGCCGTGAGCTTGATTTTGGGAAATAGGGTTTCAATTTGGCACGTTGGGCAGTTTTGCGAGTTGGGTCGAACTCGCAGAACGGTTCGGCAGTTCGCTAACATCCCCCTTTGATAGCCTTTATTTACTTAAATTGGCCAATTGGAGTCTGTAACTTTCTGAGGGAAGTCTGAGCTCGCCGAAAAGTTCCTGTGATCACCCTTTCTGCCCCCCTAACCCCTAAAACACACTGTAATATTTGGCGGGCTAGTCTGAGCTCGCCGAGTAGTGTCTGTGAATAGCCGAAGGGCCCTAAATATTACTGACTTGCCTGATTTTTAGGAATTTTTCAAGTTGGTCCTTTAGGCAAGCCCGATCTACCTCGCCAAAGTGACTTAGCGACTCGCCTACTGGTTTGGTGAGTCTTTCTGCAACTTGAATTCTGCAACTATTTTGAATAATTTCTAACAATTTTCGATGTGGCTAGGACCAATTGGGATGAGAGTGGCATGCTGCCCCGCAGACAAGCATGTGGAATTGAAATAAATGAGGGAGCAATTACTTCCAACAAAAAGGGCAAGAAAGCACCTCCGAAAGGAGGAAAGGGAAAGGGCAAAGCCCTTTTAGCTGAGAGACAGGAGCACAACACCGGCAGTGAAGGGGAATATTTTGATTCTTAGGCTGCATTCTTTGCGCCTGAGGATGACCAACCACTACAGTCACGGCGAACAGAGACTCGTGCAAGGGCTCGTCAAGATCCATCAAGGATCCAAGAGTCTACCCCTCTTGCTGTTGATAAAGTTCCACCTCCGACCAAGACGATGGTTCTAGCACCACCAGTTCAGGGTTCTCCTCCCCGATTACTCAATCAGCTAACGGCCGAGGGATTGAGGACCATTCTGGAGGAGAAGAGACTGTCCAGGGATGGTGTGGTGGACAAGTATCATTTGGCGTGGGACACTCTTCGGTTCCACAAGTTTGAGATCTTCACTAGGCCCCGTGGCCCCTATATTCCTACATTGGTCGATGAGTTTTATACATCATACAAGGACTTGGTACCAAAGGGTAAGAAGAAGGCTAGTGCCTTGAGACCGGTAGAGTCTTTAGTGGTCAAGGGGAGGACAGTGCGATGCGACAACAATGAAAAAAATACCATCTTTGATAGGGCCACAGACGTCGAGCATGAATATCAGAGTATGATCACTTCACCGAACCTGGATGACTTGAAAGGTTGGCTAACTCTGCTCATTTCTAACACCACTCCGAGGTGGATTGAGGTTGGGGCCCCTATTGAGAAAGAGGATGTGAACATAGCGGCTAGGTATTGGTTCGAGTTCATGAGCAGCTCAGTCATGTCGTCACAGAACTAGTCCATTCTCCGCCATCCAAAAGTGTCATGTCTCGGGTCTATCTTTGCTAAGAATCGGCTGAATATGGGATTAATTATAGACCAGGAGATAGTCATGAGGGCCAAACAGCGCCAGACATCCCTTCCATTCTTAGTGTTTATCACAGAGTTGTGTCGGCGGGCTAAAGTTCCTCTTGACGATAAGAGGGATGTTGAGATTACACCCACATCCTCCACCAATATCCGGCGTATAGAGGCTGAGAACACACGGGATGAGGTGGATAGGAGGAGAGTAGATCCGGTGGATACGTCCCCACAGGTTGATGTTAAGTCTTTACCTACAGAGGCAGCTTTTCCTACTCAGGCCTTTGGACCTTCAAGTACATCTACTTCCACTCCTTCCCAGGCCCCCAAGTTCTTTTTCAGGTACCACTTCCTCGATGACTCAGATCACTCAGGCCATGCTCCTTGAAATAGGGCACCTAGACCATTCTAGATATCTGCGGTCTTCCAGGCTAGAGGTCGAGGCGCCTTGGATGATTGAGCGAGCGATTTATCTACTTTGACACCCCTCCGGACATCCATTAATGCTCTCACAACGAGAGTAGAGGCTTGTGAGAGAGAATGATAGCATCCAAGGAAGCTCTACTCCATTGAAGGACAAGGATGAAGCTTTAGAAACTCCAAGGAGGCCCATAACAAGATCTCAAACCAAGAAGTTCAATGATAAGCTTAATGGGCTTCAATCGCTGATCCAAATGTGTCTTATTGGGGAAGAAGAGCTCAAGCCCAAGGGAGAGGAATTGTCCAAATGCTACAATTATTTGGTGGC
>JAJOOE010001369.1:0-70087 GCA_036250405.1 Solanum raphanifolium | reverse complement strand
ATAAATTAATTATGTTAATTTGTCCTATTTGAATTCTAGCCGAATCTTCTAAAATTAATTCATTTGGCTATCTTTTTCATCCACTTGGCTAAATTGTTAATTAGTTCCTATTATTATTTTAGCCAAACTCTAACCTTTTATTCAAACACATTTTAAGACCAAAATTTGGGCCACTTTGCAGCAGCCCAATACAATTTACCAGCAACCAATTTCCCCAGCCCACTTTCAATTAAAAGAAACCCACCAGCAAAAGACACCCATCAGCAGTAGTACACAACAACAATACAATACAACCAGCCCACTTTTCAATCCCAATAACCCATTCCTTTCAACGTGAATGACAAATTTCCAGCAATACAACAACAAAAAAATTACCAGAACGATTCCACTCCTGCATCGTTCTTCTTCTTCGCGAGAACCCAGCCAGAATCGACCCAAAACCTAGAAAATCGTTCCAGCCCAGCTGGCGCGAAACAGTCCAAAAAAGGGCCCAGCAGTCTCAACCTTGTGCGTGCGTCTCCATCGTTCTCTCGTATGAAATCCAGGTGTCGAAATCTCCCATATCTTTCGTCCGTGCTCTCCAAATCGAACGACTCCATTCTCTATCCGTTGGAATTAGTACAATTGATAGCTGGCTAACCGATCATTCTCAAAGGATTTATCATGCAGAAAATTTATAAAACTACAGAATAAAGGAATTTCATATAATGTTTTTATTATTGAATAATCATGTGTAAGCTTAATAAAAGAGTTCAATTTGTGCGAAGCAAGGGTAATTTACCTAGTAATATTATAATATTGAGGGAGAAAAGGATATTCCTCTTTAGAAAATTAAATGAAGAATTGGGTTGAAATTGATTGTCTAAAAAAATAAAAAGAACTCTATATTTGAATTGTAAAATGTAGCGTAGGGTTGGAGTTACCCTAAGGAGTGTAATTTTTAGATTTTTAGTTTTGAAAAAATCTTTTATGATAAACTCTCCGGAGCTCTACCAGAATGCGGCAAGTCTACCACCACAAAAAGACTCATTACCACCCAAAACCATGACTCTTCATTGCCTCCAGCCGCCAAAATAGTGCCACACCCTTTCCTCTCCAGCTAGATCCACTATTCCACCACCATTTTCGAACCATGAGAATCCATTTCTTCCCCACAAACAACCCAATCTCGCGCTTCTCTTTCCATCGCTGTTGCCAGCAACTCAAACCCATACCATTACAAAATAGCACACACCAAACAGTTCTCCAACAAACCAACAACAACCACCGGAAACAACCCACCACCGCGAAGTTCGATCTTTGGTGAACTCCGGTGAACCATCTCCATTCTCCATTTTTTTTCTGGCTAAACCAGACCCCAAACCCATTAGAACCACCACAAAGCTCCGGCGAGCACACCGATGAACAGAGCAACACTAATCAATCGGCAACCCCAGTCCTCCGATGAAAACCAAACTCAAATGACCCCCATTTTTACCTTCTTCTTCGACCCACGAAACCACCAGATCTCAACCTCACCGGTCCAGCTTCACACACCATGAGCTCCGACGAGCTCGTGAGTGTTAGTGTATATGCATTTTATTAATAAAATATTAAGTGCAAATGTTAGATGGTATAAATTGTGGTAAAAGATGACTATTGGTTCTTGTAAATTATATGACCATTAGCTCTTATAAATCTCATGGTTATTAGTTTCTTGTAACTCATATGACCACTAGTATCTTGTAACTTATTTAACATCCATCACATTTATCTACCCACATTGCTACCCCTCATTCTGGCCATTTATTATATGGAAAACTTATTTACCTATAAATAGTGGTGTTTCTTCCTTTGTGAGGTATCCCAAGTAAGAAAAAAAATAATGTAAGAAAGATGAGAAGTTTATATGGAGGATAGTGTAGTGATAGAGAGAGTTAAGACAAAGAAAAATATTCTTAATCTTCAACTATATTCACTAGACGAAAGAGAATATTTATATGTTGAAGGAAGGTGTTCTTTTGTGGAGCTTTGAACTCTTCAACTAATCCAGAGTTGTTTGAGTTGTACAACGTTGTTAGGTTGTTGTATCCTGGAGGGAACACGTCAAGATGTATATTATTGGTTCGGTGTAGATTATGCCACATTGAGCTTGAATATTCTTAAATATAGCGAGATATATGTGCATCAGCCTAAAGATTTGTTTATTCATTTTAGTCATTTTATTTTCAACCAAAATATTTTGTATTTCTGGTATATTACACCAATAATTTCAAGTAGATTCTTGTTACAGTTTGATAAAGTGCCGATATCATGATAGGGATATCAACATAAGTCTGTTCAAACATCGCTCTCTTTAAGAAATGTAAAAGAAGAGGTGTACGGTAAAATATTTTTCTACTTGCTCAATTCAAGTGGAGAAAAGGTTAAGAAAATAAACTTTTTTACCTAGTATTTTCATGAATAAAGTGATACTACTTTTCATGAAAAAATGATATTTAAATTCTTAAAATAGCGGGGCTAATAAAATGAGGAAAAAAGTCATTGTGAAAAAAATGATTTTTGTATCTTTGAGAAATGCTCTAAAAATGGTATTACAAGTGCATATATTTATTGTGGAATAAATCATATGTTGTTGTTTGGCTATAATGAGATGATTTTTGGCTCTAGCATGAGAGTTATAAATAAATTATGAAAAATATGTTAAGAAGCCATATAACATGAAATATTTTAAGTGAGAAAAATTTCATTCTTGGAATGAAAAAATACCATAAAACATGTGATGAAATTTTCTTTGTCAAGTCACATAATGTTGAATAAATGTGAAATTCAATCTTATTGGTTGTGTGAGTTTTGCAAATCCTTTTGATTCAATTGTGAAGTGTGACAAAGAAAGAAGGAGTTTGATAGCCTAATAAAAAATATGAGATATGTGATTAATTGCACTTTATATGATATTGTATATAAAGTATAGCATGTACAAGTAAATCAGGAAAATTTACTTCATACAAAAATTTGGTGGCTTGTTTTATGAGAAAAAGTATTATGCTATACTTAAAAGTTTTGTTGATGCAAATGAGAAAACTAGGTGCTATTTTTTGGAATGAGAAAAACAATTTGTTTTTTTTGTTAATCTATTACGGAGGTTGAAGTAAAAAAAAATGAATCTTCAACAAGTGAAAAATGAATTTATTGTATTATATTAAACACTTTATTTTGAGATATTAATTTTTATAATGGCACCAATATAATGGTAGAGTACAAGATCGCTATTAAAAAGGTAAATTAAGACTCATAGGAGAAAACACAATATTGTGGGATCATATTGATCGCTGGTATACCATTAATATTAATTTTGTTAAAATTTGTGATAATCTTGCAGATTGATAAACTAAGGCCTTAGCTAGTTAAAGAGTCTGAAGCATATCAAGGGAGATGCAATTGAAACTAAACAAATTCTAAGTTATATATGAGGACACCCAACCTAGGGACTAGAGATCCTATAACCAGGTTCAATGGGAAGAACGAATCATATGATGGCTTGTTGTGAAATGCACTATATATTTATTTTGTTCAATCCCTATGATGTGAGTGCATTATCCTATAATGATTTGTGAAGGTTGATTCTTTGAACTCTAAATGAAATTATGTATCTCGTATGAGTGGGGTGTCAAATCATAGGAGCACCGTTGAAAGATTTAGCATATGTGAGTGTGAAAGTAGGCCACTTTATATGAGAATGAACCTGTTCTCAAAAACACTCATGAAAAATGGATAGCACAAAGCTGTAATGTGCTGACTATTAAAGATTATGTCAGCACCTTGATTATTGTGTGTAAGCAGTAATACTCTATTTCCCCTAGGTAGTCATAGTTCAAGTCTTAGACCACTACTGACTCTGGAGCAAAGATTATTGTTTTACTAAGTGAAGGTTCAATGCAGAGCACACCTTCATTTTGGATAATAGTCTCACTTCAATTAAACTGGTGAACTCTCTAATTTTAATATTAAAATGAGTGAGGGAATGTTGGTGCATATGCATTTTATTATTACAAAAAAATATTAGATGCATATATATATGTTAGTGGGTATAACTTGTGGTAGACGATTACTATTTGTTCTTGTAACTTATATGACCATTTGTTCTTTTAACTCTCATGGTCATTAGTTTCTTGTAACTCATATGACCATTAGTGTCTTGTAAATTATGTAACAACTATCACATTTATCTACCCACATTGCTACCCCTCATTCTACCCATTGATTACATGGAAGATATCTTCACTTATAAATAGTGGTGTTTCTTCCTTTGTGAAGTATCCCAAGTAAGAAGAGAATTAATGTAAGAAAGATAAGAAGTTTATATTGAGTTTAGTGTAGTGAAAGAGAGAGTTGAGAGAAAGAAAAACATTCTTATGCTTGAATTATTATTTTTGGTGGTTGTTTAAGTTTTATTTTATGCCAATGTTTTGTTCGTCATTTTCCTGCTATAGTTGAAAGATATTATTTTTCCTTAACTACTCGTAATTTATTTTAGATAAATTTCATGCATTTTGTAAATAATATAAAAGGCTAGTGAGTTATGTATTACAATTTAGTTCTGTTTGCTAGGTATTTAAGGCTATTTTACTTTGTTTTACTTTAGTTTTTACATGATTTTGTGTTTGGACATTGTAAGTTAAAATCGGTCAATGAAAAATCTTTCCGTCAATTTTCGAGTCCTGCCCATTTTTTATTGACGGAAATTTAGTGTAAGTTCATATATTTTGTGTATTAAATTTGGCCGATGAAGAAATTACCATCGATTTCAAAGGCCTTCCCTGTTTATAAGACATATTTTAATTTTTAAGTTATTATTTTATTTTTTTATTTTATTATTCATATTTATTTAGTACAAATACTTTTATTAAGTGTCTTTACAGGTACCCCAGAGTCGCTTCACATTAAAGCTATTCTAAAGGAGTTTGAATTATATTTTCTATTCATTATTGTGTATATTATGTGCATTAGGCAAAATTAGGCCGTTTATTAATTACTTGTGTATATCGCATGTTTATTATACTTGTATATTATCTTTACCTCCTCCTTAATTTGAAAAATGAATTCAGTCGGGACCTACAGTTGTGGATTTCCAAGGATGCCTAATATCTTTCCTTCGAAATAACCTGAACCCCGTACCTAAAATCTATTGGTTTCGTAGACATTCTTTTTTATTAGTTAATTAATTAGATTCCCAGTTATTCCTAAAATTAGGCAGCGACTCCTTTAAAAATATTTTATTCTTAAGATTCTTTTAAATTATAAATTAATTGAATAAAGTAGGGATGTAAACATCATATCTAAATTTTTTTGACAGGGTATTACAGGAGTCACCACGATGTTTTAGCAGACTTGAGAATTGCAAATGTCAAATCAGTTTCATCATTCCATTTAAAAGCATTCTTTTTTAGTAGATTAGTGACAGGCCTGCAAATCGTACCATAACCGGCTAGATACTTCCTGTAATACCCTGTCAAACCCAAGAACCCTCTGAGGCCCTTCAAGAACTTAGGAGTAGGCCAATCCACCATTGCTTGGATTTTAGCCGAATCAGTAGTCACTCCTTATCCAGTAATAACACGACCTAGGTGCTCAACCTTAGGTTGTCTAAAAGAACATTTTGATCTTTTAGCATACAAAGAGTGGTCCCTCAAGGTATCAAAAACAGCAACTAAATGTTCAACATGCTCTTCTAATGATACACTATAGATAAGTATATCATCAAAAAATACCAGGACAAATCTTCTGAGGAAGGGTTGAAAAACCTGGGTCATCAAAGCCTGGAATGTTGCAGGAGTATTGGTTAACCCAAAAGGCATCACCTTAAATTCATAGTGACCAATATGAGTCCTAAAGGCAGTTTTATGGATATCATCGACCTTCATCCTAATCTAATGATAATCAGCTCTAAGGTCCACTTTGGAGAAGATCACAAAACCATGCAATTCATCTAGTAGATCATCTACTATAGGTATAGGATATTTTTCCTTTATAGTGATGTCATTTAATCCCCTATAGTCTACATAGAATTTTGAGGAACCATCCATCTTCTTGACTAAAAGTGTTGGTGATGAAAATGGAGATTGACTAGGATGGACAATTGCCTGATTGAGCATTTTAGTAACTTGTTTCTCCGATTCATTCTTTTGGTAATAGTTGTACCGATAAGGTCTCAATCTTATTGGTACCACACCTGGTTTGAGAGGGATGCCATGATCAAGTGCCCTGCTAGGAGGTAGTGACTTTGGCTCCTCAAACACTCCTAAATAGAACATCTTGAATAGTCTTATCCACCACTGCATGATCACTATGGACCTCTATGCTTAACATGAACAAATGAGAAATAAGAGCATGACCCTTTTTCAAAATTTTGTTCATTGCACCACTATGTATCATGTTCAACCTACCCTCTTCAGATATCCTCTTCAAGATCAGTTTATTGCCCTTCTTGCAAATAGTGACACATTTCTTTTCGTGATCAAACTTGGTAGGATTGTACTTTTTCATCCAGTCATTCCCCAAAAATAAGGGCACATTCACCTAAAGGAAAGATAAGTAGATCCTCTTGGAAGGACCTTCCTTGAAATTTTTACTTAAACCCTTGGCAATAAGATGCGCACATGACATAGTTACCAACAGCTACTATGACTCTTACTGGCGCATAATAACTAGCTTCAGAACCTTCTCTGAAGACTGTGTTGATCAATGAAACTGTGAGTGCTTCCTGAATCAATCAATAGGGTGAGGCTCACATTCTTCATAGTACCATGCACCAGTATAGTATTAACCCCTTAATGCATTCAAACAGACTTCTTCTTACACTTCATGTTCTATATCCCCTTCAATACTTAGGTCCATATAGGTTGGGTCCTCCACCTCTGCAGATACTCCTTCAATATTCTACACTTCTCCCGTTATGTAATTCAATTGCTTGGGTCGATACTTATACCCTACAGTGTACTTGTCTCCACATCGAAAACACAACCTATTACTTTTCTTGTACTCATAAACTTCAGGACTAAGTTTAAAAGCATTAGGTCTACTGGATGAGCTTCCTAAGGCATTTCAAAGGAAATTCTGGCTCATAGCAGTAGCAGGCTTAGTAGTAACCTTGTTTCTCCCTTGAACAACTTCAATTGCCTTCTCTTGCATTCTAGTTTTTTGAAATGCCAACTTAAGAGTAGTTGGTTTGAACATCTTTACAGCGAACCTGATTTCCTCCTTTAATGCTCCCATGAAACTTGATAGAAAGTGCGCATCATTGAGGTGTGGATTCTTTACAAGCATTTGCGATTTCAGGTCCTCAAATCTTCCGAGAATTGCATCCACTAAACCTGTTTGAACCAGCCTGTTAAACTGTTCAATAATGTCTTCCAGCAATTCATCTTCAAACCTACTAATCACCTATTCCTTGAAATCCACCCAATTAACCAACCCTCTACTCAGTACTAGAGAGTGATACCAAGTCTCTGCCAACCCATTTAAATACAAAGCAACTGCTTCTACTTTCTGATGCTCCTGCGTTCTATACAAGTTGAAATACCTCTCATACTTTCGCAACCAAACCTTAGGTTCATGACCTTCAAAACTAGGTAACTCCCACTTGGGAGAGGAATGGGAACCATCTGTAGTCTGTTTGGCCTTTGTTCGTGAGCTGGATTAGGAAGTCTGTCGTCTCCTTGTTGGTGTTCTCCATGGGTTCGATTAGGTACTCTCTCAAGAGTTGTTAGTCGATCAAGGATCAAATTCAATATTTATCAAACATTAATTCAGTTCTACAAAAAAAAATTGATCAAATTTGAGTTAAGTACACTCAGATATAGGAAAACAAACGATAAAGGAAAAGAACAATTATTCCTTTCCAAATAGAAATCAAAAAAATCAAATTTTGAATGAAACAAATAAATAATCGTGGGAAAAATATGTGCACCTCTTCGAAGAAGGAAAACAGAAAAACTCAATTCAATAAGAAATCATTTGCTAATAAATTGTCATGCCTGAAACCTACATCCTGGACGTGGTCGGCACTCGAGAACCATTTTTTATTCCGAAGGAAACCCTCGAGCTGGATGACTACTTAGCGAAAGAATTACTCGAGCATTTTAGTTTTAAATAACTGAAGGAGAGCATTTAAATAAAACATTGTCTGACAATAGTGAATTAAAACAATAATAGTTTAGAAAAATATCTGAAAAATAAATATCGAGAGACTCTCTAACATTGCCTATCCATGAAGCCTTCATTAGTTTATGTTAGGCATCGGGACAAGTCCCACGAACACCTTAAGCAACTACTAAAAATAAACTAAAGAGTCAAGTCCTCTAAAACCTAGGAGGCCTCACCAAAAATTGGCAAGTGACTAGATGATCTCAACGAAATGCCTATTGATAATCCTAAACACCTGTATATGCATCATGCCAAGATGCAAGTCGAATGCCATCAGTACATAATGTACAAGTATGTTATATAACTGAGTGAAACAATAACTCTACGGAAGGGGTAAAATATAACATAACTGAAGTGAAGCATAAACATGCCTATTGCATATTCACCAAAGTCATCATCTTGAGAGCAATAGTCATTGGAGCAAAAACTGCAAGGATTCGTCACAACAACACAGGAACCAGGTTCATGAGTAGTCTGAACTATTGAATATTGAACTATAGAGTATTTTAAGATTACCGCCCAATGCATTTAGGGGAGTAACAATTTGTGCTTTCATTGAGTAAATTGAGGCCCCTAGACCATTTATTGAAGCATGCAAAAGCAATGAGTCAAGTTCTTCCAACACAGTTGGACACTAATCTAACATCACTAAAAGATGATTTACCATTGCCACCATTATCTCCGTACTGTGTTACTGCTCGAATATTGACACGAAAAGATGATACAACACCAAAACACATGCTATATATTAAGGAAATCTCCAGACTTAGGTTGATCAACCTCTAAAGATTTCTCTAATTTATTGTCTGCATCGCAACCAGCAGCACACCTGGTACATAAGCCTCCAGTAGATCAAGTGTTTAACTTTTAAAATTCTTATCAAAAGTGCTACCTCTTAGTGTATATTTAGGTACGACGAGCTGTTGAAGCTAGACTCCAAGGGATATGTCTACCAATTGCCTGCACAACATGCTCAAGACTGCAGATGGTAATTTTTATCTTGTCGGAATTCTTGGCAACAGAGAAGAGTAGAGTATTATGATAAGACTCTTATCCAGTTCATTCTCTTCGTCCCTTTATAGCTGATCTCACATAGACCTTCAACACATTATTCTCACCTGGAAAAACCTTAGCTTCTTTACACACCTTTAGAAGCTTGTCGAACAAAAACAAACTAAAAAATAGGGTCTGCATCTAGCTATGTATACTATCGCAGAAAAGGGTTGTTCGTGCCTCAAAACAATCAGCAAGGTTGTGTTAAAAATAAGAGATTAATCCCATTTCCATTTCTGAGACAAGAAATGTGAAAATCCAGTGTAAAATGCCATATAACATATAGGCATTGTTGTCCTCCACTAATTACACCTAAATGCCCATTGAACAATAAAGGCTATCCAAAATAGTAATTTTGTAATGTATATTGTGAAATGTATCCCTCAATTGTCAATCATTTTGTTGTGTATGAACATTATTTTAAAATTGTTACATGAAATGACATACATTGCATTTTATCTATTATTGGTGAACCAGTGCTAAAAACAGTAATCTAAACTCGAGTAATGATCATTTTGTATCACATGCCCAATTTGCATCAGTAAATCCACTTAAAAAAATCATCACACTTTTTATACTAAAGTGCATGACTAAGAGACCCCTTCACATAGCACAAAATACTTTTCAAGACATCTAAATGAGAATTTGTTGGATTATGGATATGTTGCGAAATGACACCAACAAGTAAGAAATTTATGACTTTGTGATAGTCAAATAAATTAACCTTCCAACAAGTTGTTGAAAGTTTCTCCCATCTAGCCTTGGTGCTTGGTTGAGGCCATAGAGCGCTTTCTTTAAATGGAATACATGATTTGGAAACTGCTTAGAGACAAATCCAAGAGGTTGCTTCATAAGTACTTCTCGATCCAACTCTCCATACATAAATACATTCTTTTCATCGAGATCACATTTTCTACACATTAAATGCATCAAGAGAAATAAGTAACCTTATGTTTTGATTGAAAGATAGTAGATAAGCTCAAATATAAACCAAAGTTAGAAAAAAAAATTGAATGACGATAATAGTTCGTTAAATACAATTAATAAGAAATGTGTCATTGAAAAGCTTGGCAAATGAATTAGTCGAGCTAAAACATTATATTATGTTACTTGTACAAATATATACAGTATATGATGTTGTAAAATAGAATTAATATGACTAAATTAAAGTTTTTTAGTAAATAATTATAAGTTGAAAGAACAGTGGTCAAGTGATTTTGAATGATTAATACAGATTGTCATAAAGCTAATTATTTTTTGAGTAAAACATGACTAGATTTCATTGAAACATTTCAAAATTTAAATATGGTGAGAAACTAACATTTCTTTAGTACTGATTTTTTTTTACTTTACTCAATTTTGTAAACAAAATTAACCAGTAAAATAGAAAAATAATATCAATATAAAAAAGGTCACCAATAGCCTTCCTCTTGAGGTTATGACTATAAATAATGGACACCATTTAAGTATAATTTTTCTCTTAAATATTAATACTGCATTGTGCATGACACTAATAACTATTACTGCCATGCCCTGAAGCTACTCATGGACGCGGACACGGGACCTAGGATCACGAGTGACTCCAACCTAACCCTGCTGGCATATCATAAGCATACTAAATAAACTGAATCAGGAAAGTATTGTGTGAAAGTTAAATCATAAGATAAAGTGAAATGATGGGGAATACCCATTAACTATCTGAATATATAAAAACTGAGAGTTTAAAAAAAACTGAAAGGTCAAACTCAAATGCTAAAGTTGAATCTAACTATGTCTAAAATAAGCCTCTAACTAACTAGAAGTGCTGGGACATGCCCCAGCTAAATCTAGAAGAACTAAAATTCAAGACTAAAAATAGAAAGGAAGCATGTAGTCGTCCTCGGAGAATGAGGACTCACCACTGATGTTGCTGAGATGGAGATCGAGAACCGAACTATGCGTGATCTGGAAGTTAAGGACCTGAACCTACATCACGAGAAAATGTAGCGCAAAGTATAAAGGCGTGACAAGCGTGATCACTAAAATGTAATGCCCAGAGAGGGGACTTATAAACCTACGGGGGCATGTAGTTCTAGGACTTGAGGGTGACTAACCCTAGTTCACTCGGTATTAAGCTACTCCCAATTGATTATGTAAATAACAATTTATGACTGAATTTCTGTAATACAGGATAGCTCAAAATACTAACACGCTAATCGAAAATGCAACATTAATGTGCTAATAATGAAACATTCAAATTTGAGGCATTTATATATGAAATAACTGGCCTAGCATATGTAATTCATGAACATAAAGAACTACATAGCTAGGGTTCTAAATTTATTAATAAATCTAGGCAAAAAATTACTAAAATCATGATAATCTGATTAGGAATATTAAAGTAACTAATTCATAATAATCTGCTAAAATTCTAGAAACCCTAGGTCTAGATAATATGAAGGGAATCAAGAATTTGACTGAATTCTAGGGACCTAGTAGATGAAAGGAATCCACTAGTGAAATCCCACATACCTTGTGATGAAATTCACGGAGAATTCTTTCGATTTCGGGGCTGGAACTGATGAAAACTCGTTGCGTTCTTGAACTAGGGCTTGGTCGACTTTCTCCTCTATTTTGCTCTAAGTTTGATGAATTTTCTTTGGTGAATAATTGAATAAGGTAAGTTCTAATTAGCTTACTAGGCTAAAATTGACCAAAACCACGTAGTTTTCAAGTTAAATGACGTAGTTTAGGGGTCCAACGCATAAGGAAAAGACCAAACAACCCCTAACTTAAAAGTCTGCCTAAGCCGACCACAGGCTAACTGATGGTCCGTGGATACGTTCGTCATGTCAACCGTGGATTGGCTTCGGAGACTTGGTTCTGGGGATTCGATCCACGGGTCAGGACCATGGGCTGTGGTCTGATACGATCTGTGAGTCTAGTCGTGGGTTCAGACTTAGCCATTTTTCATGAGCTGATTCTAGGACCTCGATCCACGGGCCAGGACCACGGTCTGTGGCCTAACCTACAGTCCGTGGGTCCGACCGTGGGTCATGCTTTAGAGAAATTTCTAGGCTAATTCTAGGGAGGGATGTAGATGGCCATCCACGGACTACCAGTACGGGCCGTGGGTCACCCTACGGTTGGTGGGTGGCAACCGTGGGTTGTGATACGCTCAAATTACACCTCCCTAAAGAAGCATAAGCGATCATTATCAAGTAAAGAACCCAACTTGTAGGTTGGGGCCGATCCCACGAGGAAAATGGTTTAGAATTAACTTTAACCAAAAATTATATTAGTTTAGTCAAATTACTTCCAGAAACAAGTAATTAAAGGGGGGGATTTGTCAAACAAATTGTAAGAATTCAGTAAGTAATCAGTAAACAAAAGTCAATTTTGGTTGTTATCAAGATGAGAGAATTAACTAGGGTATACGTGTTCCCCACAAGCTCATAACGCAGTAATCCTAGTAATATCAATCCTTTCCTAGTGTACTACATGCAAAGTGAGAAGTTAGGTATCTCTAAATCCTTGGTCCGGCATCTAGAGAATTTCACCCCGCACCTTGGTCCGGCTACGTGTGTATAATTTACTAACCCTTACATTTACCTCATATTAGACATCACATCTATGTTTGGCTTGGTTATTACTTCGCACCTGTTTTATTTAAAAATAGACTACGATGGGTTTTTAAGAGTCGCCACTTAATTTTTAAATTAAAATTAAGAAAACTATTTTTTCAAAAGGCTAAAATAGTAAATCTAATGAAAATATTCAGGGGGGTTCGGGGTTTAGATTAACATTTTGGGAAGGGTTTGAAAGCACCTAAAAGGCCCGCTAACACGCGGTTATCCAATAATTAACTATTTGGCTAAACAGTTTTAAAAATAAAATCATACTTTATTTGAAGAAATAACAACTTAAGACTTGAACTTGTTTTTCAAAGGGAAAGGGTGATGGAATAAAAATATTAGTTGAGTACTAGATATCTTAAAGTCAAATAAAATACTTGTTTGATTTTAAAGATATGATTGTTTCGTCTTTTGGGGAATTGAGTTTCGAAAAAACCTTAGAATTAACTAGCAAATAAATAATTAGACAAATACGAAAACAAATAAAATAAAGAGGGAGAGAAGGTTCAGGCCCAAGTTTGGTTTTCTGTCCGCATGGACCAGCACTTGGGCCTAATTTCGGCTTTTAGGCCTTTAACCCATTTGTACCTGTCTTAAAAGAACTAAAAATATGCTAAAGCAGATGGGCTTTTGGCCCAATTTTTCACCGGTCCTTAAACTAGCAAATAATAATTAAAAAAAAGATGGGCCTTCTGCCCAATTATAATACGAAACAAAACTGGAAATTTAAAGAGGGCTTTTGGCCCATTTCTGTGCATTTATACAGCGTATACCACTTTTGTATACCGCTGTATATTTCACGTATATCAGCACCTGAACCCTGTTATTTCACTCATTTAGGACTGGTGCACTAAAGCTCGAGCTCCTGGCCCATTTCTAATGTATATCAACTGTATCACCATTATTTGCTGCTATATATCGATTGTATCACACTGTATATCAGTGTATTTTTGGCTTCCGGAACCTGCATTTTCAGTTCTCCAGCTTTGTATTTCTGCTTCCTTCTCAATGGGGGCCGACTCAAGGGAAAGTGATTGGTTTCAATCCCAATTCGAAATGCAAGGACAATATAAGAGTTCCAAAGAACTCATTACGTAAGTTGTACCCAGGCAGTCAAAGAAGAAAGAAAAATCAAAATCAAAATTAGCATTTGAATGAAGTAAAAATGCAATGAATAAATCAATCACTCAATATGTGCTGCTTTGATAAATATAAATCATACCATCAAGTGACACATAGGACATACCTAGGCTCACGGTAAAGAGAATGCAAAAATAAAATACTTAAAGGAATAGGATAGAAAGCCAGCAGCAATTTCATCCAATCTAAATACTATGAACAATACACTTAGATGGCATCAAGACAAATAACCAAATATTTCCACATACTAAACCTAGAAACATAAACAGGGAACAATAATCACATTTAATGGAGACACAAACCACGACTCTCAAAGAAACCAAGCAAGAAAGACCCCCCTAAGTAAACTATAAAGCTCGGAGGAGTCAATGTTCAGAATTATCAAGAAATGGATAAAGCAACTCGATGAAAATGGACAAAGGCTGATCAGGCTATCATGTTATCATTTTCGAAAATGGTGAAGAAAGCAAATCGGAGGCTAATCCCAACATAAAACCAATACAATGCTCACAAGAAGGAAGATGATGCTAGATAAGAATGAAATGCAACAGCGGCTTCGAGAGAACACAAAGAAATGAAGCAAACAGAGAACTAGGAAAAAACAAAACGTCACGCTAACACAAATTTGACAACAAGTAAATCAGTTTTCGACCAAAATTAGGCAGCATGAAGGCATGGAGTCGATTCGAACACAACATACTAAACAATATGACGATCATGGGACTTAAGCGAGGGAGAAAAACACGCTACAACACACGACAAACAAAATATAATACGACATACAACCTCCATATTAATTAGCTTTGAGGTTCTATCCTTATTGTGAAAAAAAAACAACATAAACAGCAGCTATATTGAATGAAACATGATTCTTAGAGGCAGTGAAAACGAAAGAAAATAGGATCGACAACACTATGTAAATGGGCGAGAAGAAAATAACAAGAAAAAACTCAAATAGAGAAATAATAATACTAACTACAAAACGGCAAGACTTGAATCATATACTCAGATCGCTTCAAGATAGATATGGTATGTTAAAGCAGATGACTGAAACATAACCATAACCAATTACATTAGGCCGAGATAGCATAAACGAGAGAACGTTGTAAAGGGGAAGGCGTTACCTTGTTCCGGGCAGCGACTAGGACATCAACGAGCCAAAGAGCAGTGAATTCACCATAAGAGGAGCTTCACCGGATTCCGACGAGCAGAAAACAACAAACAAAATGTTCAGCTATAACCTCTAGTTCCTTGAAAATTTTAGGGATTCAGAGAGGTCTGGATTTCTTTGAGATGCCAAGCTGTGTTCTTAGAGTATGCCTCCAAAGCTGTGTTTTTCCCTTTCATTGTCTCCAACCCCAAACATTGAGGAAGAAAGAGCCTTAAATAGAGAAAATTTCAGCCTTAAAAATGGGGGGAAATCGAGAGGGATTTTGAATTCGAAATTCAAAGTTTATTATGTACTAATTATTGTCACCTATATATGATCGAAACAACATCCAATGTTAGCTTGACAATGACCATAATATTGATGTTCATGAACATTTCACAATAAAAAGGGAGCCAGAATTTGAACTTTATAGATTCTTCCTAGCCAAGATTCTGCTTCTTTCACGCAATGAAAGATTAGATCGTCTTATGATGTGCTAATGCTCATGTATGAATTTTGTTAGAAAGATGATGAGAGCCAAAACTGCAGCAATTACAGCCATGACAAAGAGTCCCCAGAAGCTATCTAGGTCAAGACTATTGGAGGAGAGTGATGGTCTAGAATCGAAACAAGTAGATTCTCCAAACCATGCTCTCACTATTTGTACCATCTTTTCACCTTCTGTCACAATCAAAACTGCTTTCGAAACATAAGGTAAAGTAAGAATTGTTAATCAATTTGAGTTCATTATATTAAATTGAAGCGTGTTCATGGTTTGGTTTCGTAACCAAGTGCTTGGAAATGCTAATATTACTATATTGTTATTAGAGAATGGAATTTTCCTAAATTCTATTTGTAATCTGTACTGCTAATGATGGCAAATTAATTCAAGGATGGGGTTGAGATTAGTAGTCTGGTGAAGTTGTAGTGATGGGTAGAGTAGGTGTTGGGTTGATATATGTGTGTTAATTAATATATGTAATGCTTCATTATTCCATATATGAAAATAAATTGCAAGATTGTCACGACCCAAAAATGGACGTGATGACACTCGTCTTATCTCACCAAAACAAGTCAGCTAAAACTCAACCATTACGATAAAGTGCGGAAATAAAATATAAGTAACTTAATAAAAAACCCCCAAAACCTGATTGTCACGTGTACAAGCCTCTAAAGTATTACAATTGATTCAAAAGAAAAATACAAGCCTCAAATGACATTGTTTCTAGAATTGAACAGGATCATAAATATGAGTAAGAATGTCCGTTGAGATGACAAACATCTACCTCACAAATCTCCAAGAAGCCTCGAAAAAGAAGATAATGAAAAGTATCACAAAAATCCTAGCTCGTGACCTACAAATATGTAGAAGCAAGGGGTGAGTACCAAACCACACGGTACTCAACAAGTAAACTTCTAAACACAAACTAAGGGAATAGAATACGGGTACTCCTTATGCTCCATCCGAACCTCCACAACTACAACCTGTATAAAACCAGCCCAACCTAACAGTTTACATAGCACACAGCTAAACAACAACATTCTAACAATTACATATCCTCAACAACAAACTCAATATTTATCAATCACCACTTCCACAGAAAGGCATTCACATGATCAGCAACACACAAGATCAAGTTCATCAATGATAAAGATGTGCAATGCGATGAAATGCAATGTCAAGAATAGTGATGCATGTCTGACCTAATGATACACACCGCTGTCTATCAGTCCGGGACCCATGGGGGACATTTTGTCCATGCATCCGTCGCGGCGTGCGACACGTCCCTCGATAATAGTATCCATCACGGTGCGCTATACGTCCCTCGATATATAGTATCTGTCGCGGCGCACAACACGTTTCTCAAAATGGTACATCCTCTTTAATTTCTTATTCTTTCTGAATTCACATAACACTTGTCACAATTACGTATCAAAACAATGCAAATGACATGTTCACAATAATGAGAAGATGACCATTTTCATAACATTGCACAATTCACAACAACACAATTGTGATACAACACCAACAATGAATCAATAGGCCTTTCAAAATCATTCTCAACACATCACACACCAACAATTAATCACATTGCCTTTTATTACCCCTTTTTCATCGTTAGAATTATTCAACATGGACAAGTAAACCCATCACCAATTCCCATTACTCCCCAACACATACCACAAGGAAATACACGACTCTATGCACTTAACAAGGGTTTAGAAATCCACTTGTCTCAGTTAATCAACAATTCATTATGGAACTTGAGCCTTCCCCTTTCGTTAAGCTTCCAAATCAATGCAATCTATTCACATAATAATCACAATAAGATTTCAAAACTAACAACACCCATATTACTATGTGTCTAGTCTAGTGTCACGATCCAGACTGTCGTGATTGGCACCCACACTAACCCTTCAGTGGGAGAACCACTACTACAACCCAAACCAAGCAACTAAACCAAAAACTAAAGCATTTAAGGCTATGAAACAAGTTAAATACTAAGGAAAGAAATAGGGAGTTCCCATAAACTCCAAACAAAAGTCTATCAGCTAAACAAATGCAGAAGTAACAGCTAAAACCTGAAAATCAATGTACCAAAACATCTAAAGTTCAACAAGTCTAAACAAGAAAGGATACAACCCCAAACTAATGCACTAATAACTAACTAGAAAAGTCTAAGTCTGAAATGGTGGACATAGACGAAAGAGAACCCATGACTGCCCGAAAGAATTGGCTCACCCTTGAATTCAAATGATCACTGATCTTCTAAGCAAGGTCTGCCAAAAGCCGCTTGAAGATGCCCTGTACTCAACAAAGAAAGAGCAAGTGCAGTATCAGTACACAACCATAATGTACTGGTAGGATCACGCGGCTATCCCACTAAGTGTAACATAAGCAAGTCAATACAACATTACAAACATGCAACATACCCAACATATACAATGTCGATTATCACATGCTCAACAATATACATTTATAACAAGTCATTGGTCCTCTCATGGAACCCAAACCCAAACCCAAACTGTTAGCATACCGGAACGTGGTACCCGATCCAATGATTATGCCAGAACGTGATAACTGATCCCATAATTATGCCGGAACGTGACAACCGATCCCAATTAGTATATCGAAATGCAGTATCCGATCCAATCAACACACCACAATCACAATCGCAAGTACTTTCTCAATAATCATACAATCAAGAAGTGATTCATGCCATATAGTTATTCATCTATCTCATTTACAACAAGTGTGAATAATAATGTCACATTTGCATACATACATGTATCAAAATGAAGCAAGAACAGATATACATCACACAATCATAGAATCACAACCATCACCTACCGCGAAACAAGCTTGAAACCCTAAGAAACTTGATCCTTCCCTTTCCGAATTCGTTCCGCTTGTTCTTGGTCTACAAACAATCATAATAACACGGGAATCAATAAACAATCACTAATTACCCAAATCGCTAACAATTCTATGAACCCTAGATCATACCCATGATCCCAAGCACCCAAAATAGGGTTGTTTCCACCATAGAATCTAGATCAAAACCCTCCCCCATCGATAATTACTCATTCTATTACGTTTTACGAATCAAAAAATAGATTCGGGGAGTTAAAAACTTACCTTTTGCCTCAAGAATGGTGGAAAACTGTCAAGAGTCGCTTGGGGTTCGTTCCTTAGCTCTAAAAATCAAAAAGTGCAGAATAAAGTCATTTTGGAGTTTATTTACGACTTTAAGTCACGTCTAGCGCGCCACAGCGGCCCCACTAGAGCGACCAAAACCACCGCCAAATCGGCTTGCACGAAACAGTGAGCTATTTTAATAATTCCAAGACCCCCATTTCACAACACATCTTTTACCCCACGACGCTGAGAAAATACTGTTCACGCTAAGACCAATTTCGGGAGTTCTACTCACACGAATTCAATTCTGTAAAGTCGTACGGATTCCTTAACGAGTTATCTAACTACACATGTAATCAAATTCATAAATAAGTCACCCGATTTTCCTACACCTTAATGACTCCGATTTTGTCCAAAACTGGACTAGGTTGGGAAATTCCAAGTTATTACGAAAAATAATTATGACCCAAAATTTTTCCCCGTTGGCTTTTCGATAACGACGGAACCTGGTCGTTACATCTAGATACAAAATTTCACTCAAATCTATAATCAAATCCTAATCTTGATGACAATAACATGGCAACTCTTTCAATTTTTCTCCAAATTTCAAGTCTAGGATTAAGTTCTAATTCCTCCATCCTAAGTCTAATAATATTCCTATAATATAATACAACTAATATTACAGGGTCGGTTTTTTTGGGGGGGATAGGCCTGTGAAGAAGCAAGCTTATTCCAGCCCCGACCGGCAGTTGCTAGGTTTCCCCATCTCTTCTAATTACATATCTCAATATATTAAAACTTGAATTATAACCGGATAACTATAAGAAAATGCTTGAAACCCAAACTAAAGCCCTAATCACGTTTATTACTGTCGAATTGCGGCATTCAAAAATCTAAATGAATGCCTCCATTAGTTGTCATGACTACATAGCCATGGCCGTAATGATCACACGATTGCACGAAATCAAATTCTACACCACTGTAGAAAGCAATGGCCCGTGCCAATATTATTAAGTATTATTTTATTTTTGTTGTTAAGTTTGTTTTTACGTGAAATTGGAGAAAAGAAATATGTTGGATCTAAGCTGGTGTTAGTTATATAAAATATTAATTTTTTTATGTTTGATCAGTTAAAATCTTTGCAATATATTTTCTCTGGAAAATATTTTTTTTTTCCTTTTAAAATGAGGAAATGGTTTGTTTAATAGACGTATGAAAAAAAAATTACACATGATATTCTACATTGATAATGTCTTCCTCAGTTTTCAACCACACCTCATCTTTACCCCATAATATGGACCCCCCCCCCCATCTTCATCCCCACCACCACACGCATCCCTACCCTCTACCTTCACCTCTTATAGTATTTGTCTAAATTATATAAAAATGCTTTTAGTATAAAAATAATTGCCAACCTATCAAAAACAAGAAAATAAGTAAGAAACATATTTATTTTCCTAGAAATCATTTCTAAAATAATATTTTTGATCTTAACAAACACATCCTAAGTATTATTAACCATATACTCATAGTGTTTCATACTAAAAGTTGAGTACACTGTCGATCCATGAATAGATGATGATTGTCAAATAATAAATTATTATACTCATGGAAATTTTATACCACTAGATACTTAAAGCGACATTTTATACACATATAGAGTATTACTATTTATATATTAGCAAAAGATGATTCATTTTTTCAAAAGTCATCAGTGTTTTTATTATTATTTTTTTACCAAAAACATATTAAGAAATAATTTTATTAATTATATTTTAAAATGTTAAATAAAAATAAAATTAAAAATATATGCCATGTGTTTATAAATAAAATTTTATTATTCGATTATGATTAACTAATATACATATTACTTCAATAAATTATTTAATTATAATTCATCTCCACTCTCACTTTCAATAATCCTTCATCAAATTCAACTGAAAATATATGAAGTTAATTAAAGTAGGGTAATTTACACACTTTAAAGTATTAATTTGGGTATAAAACAAATAATTGTCTTTCACAAAATTAAAATGAAAATGGAAAATATATGGGGAAATTAGAGCACAATTGACAAGTGTTATGTCAATGTGTCAATTTGGAAAGTTTAATGGCCCCACAATACTACATTTCACCTTAAGGAACCATTTTTAATTTAAGAGAAAAATGTGACTTCTTTTTAGAGTTATTGACAATGTCTAAATAAATAAGCATGAATGATAACCCTCTTACAGCAAGCAACTCTTGCCTACTATATTGAAAAGATCATAATACCCTCATTTTTTTTAAATGACTTAAAACTAACATGTTGAAACTCCTTCTTCTACTATGTAGAAATATATAATTAATTAAGGCTGCAATTTGATTTCCTTTCTTACTATTTTCCACTCATTATAATGATCATAATAATAATAGCTATAACTACATTTGACCTCAATGCATATATTCAAGGAAAAATTACCTATAAATACATCTTATTTTATCATAATCTCTAAAATTCCATACCATTTAAAAAACTTTCAAACATACCCTCTCGGATACATCACTCCCCTCTCGGTGAAACATCCCTATCTCCCTCTCGGATACATTCCTTCCCTCTCGGATACATCCCTCCCCTCTCTGATACATCTCTCCCCTCTCTGATACATTACTCACCTATGTATCTGTATGTCATATTCCCTCTCTAATACATCCCTTCACATATGTATGTGGAAGTCCAGTGATGTATCCGGAATCAATAAATATTAAGGAATTCTTGTTATTGAAATATAGTAGGGAAATAATGTAATTAACTCTTTAACACTATGAGATTTATATAATTTATACTATATTCAATTGCATAATTAAGGAATTTATAATTGTTACCTGATGGTGAAGTGGATGGTTTCCACACCAGACGCAGCTATACGCAGGTCAATCTGTCTCCTTTTCGTGAATTTGGGCCAAAATATGCTTGTACGGTGATTTAAAAATATATTAAACCCTATTAACTTAATTTTTAGGAAAAATTATAGAAATCCCACATTTAAGTTTACTTATTACCATTATCCCCTATAAGTTTTACAAATCTCCAAAATCCCTCATTTTCGCGCATCAGATTAGTGTATCAGCGATTATATTATTGTATCTCGAGCATCAGATTAATGTATCAGCGCTTATATTATTGTATCTCGCGCATCAGATTAATGTATCAGAGCTCTATAAGTGTTGATACATGCGCGAGATACAATAATATAAGCACTGATACATTAATCTAATGCGCGTGATACAATAATATAAACGCTGATACATTAATCTGATGCGCGAGATACAATAATATAAGCATTGATACACTAATCTGATGCGCGAAAATGAGGGATTTCTGTAATTATAAACTTTTAAGGGATAAACTGTAATTTTGCCTTAAAAGTATGTGATTTCTGTAATTTGCCCTAATTTTTATACATGGGTCTAGTAGAATAGGGTATTAAACCAGTTATGGACTTTTCCCATTAACTAATTACTAAAATTAAATATTAAAAATTTACCCGCTAATTAAATAACCATTGTTGACGAGTACTTCAAATTCCCATTACGAATTTACGGAAAGGGGTCCTTTATGAAAGAAAGAGGACTAGTTCTCAAAATATTGGGTGTTAGTATTATATAAAATGCACTAGAGTTATGTTATTTTGAGGAATTAAGGCTTAACCATAGACTTGAAATTTAGGAAATACGAGAGTTGACATATTAGTTGACATAAAAATTTAAGAAAGTGATTAAAGTAATATGGGTGCCTATAGACTTATTTACTTATGAATTATGCATATTTAATAGATTGTAAACGTTCGGAGGCATTGAGGAAAAAGGAAAATTTTTGGAAAATTAGCTTGCTCGACTTTGATTCCTTGGTGGAGGTAGGTTATGGTTTATTATATGTGATAGATAGACTCTTAATAGTGATTGATAGTCATGGAGTGATATTTTGAATTTTTCTATGTATTTGATTGTTATGGTTTGGATAATTCGTATATTGTTATGATTGGTCTGAAATCCCAAGACCGTGAATCCATAATCTTGAACCCTCTCTATTGAAGTGATACCTTGAATAAAGAAGTTTTGATGAAATATTGTTAATGAAGTGAAAAGTGGTGATAATAAATGATAAATTAACAATATTATTGGATAGGGTGTCACGTTCCGACATGATATTATTGGATCGGGTGTCACTTTCTAACTCGGTATTATTGGATTGAGTGTCACGTTCCGACATGGTAGTATTAGATCGGGTGTCACGTTCTGATACAGTATTACAATATCGGGTGTCACGTTCCGACACGGTAACATTAAAGAGGAAAACATAATGAATTAACTGAATTTACTAAATCTCAAAGAACCCATTTCCCAAATGAGCATGGTGTGGAAGCATGAGTCCTCGTGTGTGTGCTTGATATTGTGATTGATTACGTACTTGCTTCAGTTGTCATTTGTTCATGTTGTTTGTTGCTTATCACCTACTAAGTGCTATAGTTGATTTTATACTATTACTTTATGCATATTAGTTACTATTTTGAGTCGGCCAATGATATCTACTCAGTACATATTGTCCTGTACTGAGCCTTACTTGTGGTTTTCTTTGTTTTCATCTTTTAGAGTGCAGTGAGTGTACCAATGACTCCAACTCGACCTCAGCTCTAGACAGTCTCCAGCATATCAGGTTCTAGGGTAAGCTATTCATTCGAGCTCATGTTGGATTCTCTCGTTCATGGCATGATGTCCTTAGTTTTCAGACACAAACTATATTATTCATTTATTTTGGCGTCTTTAATACTCTTAGACTTAGTATTTGGAGATTAGATGTCCTTGATGTGATGACTTTTAGATTTTGGTGATAATATGTGATAGACTTTAGAGGTTTATTTTATTGGTTACTTTAATAAGTTTTGGGCTTCCGCATTATGGTTGTTATCCATGGTTGAACAGTTGATATAAGTTGGTGTTGAATTCGTTGGTTCACTCATCTAGAAGGTTAAGTGTAGGTGCCATTCATGATTCGTTTTGGGTCGTGACACTCCCTCTGTCTCATTTTAAATGGTTATGCATGACTGGACACGAAGTTTAAAAAAGAAAGACTTCTGGTACATACCAAAAGTGATAAATTATGCAAACATACCATGACATTTCTTATGTTTATGAGAACATTGTCATTAAAGGCAATATGGGAAGTACCAATCAGTGTTATCAAAAGCATAAAGCTCTAAGGTGTGTATGGCTTTAAGTTTGAGCCTCGCTTCAGGGCTTAAGCGTGCCTTTGATAACATTGATATTAATTCAAGAGGAGGAAAGGGAAATTACTCTATGCAAAGACCATAGTTGAGAAGGAGAACCAAAAGATCATGCCAACTTGATGCCAAAAAGGTGCTCTGAAGTCTTCATTTACTCTATGTTCGAGTACCCAAATGTCGAAGCCAATGAAAACAAAATAACAGAAGCTTGTTAGCCAGAGCTCCCAAGTCAATGGCTTTAAAAATACCCATGTATTATCTCTATTATCTTCTTTGATTGGCACCATCATCGTAACTCCAGATTCTGTGTATGGTAATGTAAAGTCAACAAATTGTGACCTATTCGAGACAATGGTAGTATCCCCTACAACAACATCAAAGTTCTATTCATCGGTTAATCTTTGTAGCATGTACGAATCATCGAAGTATACACGTGTAATATATATTTCCCTATTATAAGATTTGTCCAATTTGTTTTAGTTCAGTATATGGAGCTCAACCGTTTTTCCTTCTATAGGCGTGTTGCTATCTAGTATAACATTTACATTATTAAGTCACCTAAATAGCAATAACCTGAAAAATAAGGCGAGTTAGCTTTACAACATGTTTAAAAGACATTGTTAATGGTAACATCTCTTTGCATTGTCAGTATATATAACTTAAAAGTCAATATTAGAGGAGTCGGAGAAATTTACCCCAAGAAATACTTGATAAACCAGTTCATTATAATCACCGGCACTCTTTCCATCAGGTGCAGCAAAAGAAACATATTCATAAGGAGTATAATATGGTAATGATTCCATCACTGCATCAAAAACATTTATGCAATATCCATTAACTATCGTTGTGTTAGTTGTAAGACTCTTGTAACTTTCCCAAACTTGGTGAAACCATCCTTCACCGGAACTCCAATTCTTAGTTTCTTTTCATTTGTTGGTAACACCCAAACTTTAGTAACAGAAGTAGTGTCACCAGGCCATATAATAGATCCGAAATTCTCCTTAGAAATAGAATATCCACATCTCGAATTCAGTTTTCTAACAATGCCATTTTCTCTTGTACAAAATCCAATTTCTTTAGCACCATTACCAATAACATTGATGATCTGATAAGGTGGAGATTACAATTGTCCATCCACAATTTGAAAGTTTCCACTAAGGCCTTTGAAAGTGGTGTTTAGTATAGCTTGAAGAAGCTTTGGACCATCCCTGGTAACTCCAAAAGCTTCAAGATCTATTTCATTTCCTGAAAATTTTAGAGGTGTCAAAAATAAAGATATTTCACTACTGAGTTGCTCAGAGTATCCAAAAATGTTGCCGCACTCATGTTGGATTCTTCAAAAATGCATTACTTTTGAAGGAGCTGGCAAGCATTTTGTGACATTTTTTAAAAGTCCGAGCAATATAGCCCACGAGCTGAATTTGCCGAAGTTTAAACTGCTTGCGTTACAACCTATTAACATTAATTGTATATAAACATGACCCTTAAATTTGCTTTAGCGGACAACTTTGCCCTCCAACTTTGAGTGTGCATAAGTAGACACTTAAACTTATATAAACTTGAAGAAGTAGACACATTTGTCATACATGGCATAATACACATAAAATTTCATGTAGGACACAAAATTGTCATGTAGGGTCACAGTTGTCAGCTGACGTAAAGTTAAGGGTAATATTTATGTATTATGTTCAATCTATTTGTTGACTTGGTCAAGTTTATCAAAATATTGGGTCAAAACGGGTCAAATAGTGCAATTAAACGAGTCAAATACAAACCAAACCCATATATTCATAAATCAGTTTTAAAGATTTAGGTAGTAAAGTGAAATACACTTCCATCATATTTTATATAAAAAAAAAGCAAAATAAAGGACGTGACGTTGATAGTTTGTTTGGCCAAACTTTTAAAGTCAACTAATGTTGTACTGAACTAGTTTGTATTTGATCTACTAATTTAAAAAGCACAATAATTAGTTTTTTGGCCAATTATTTTTCATGACTGTGGTGTCTGGATCAAATTTAGCACATCTCGATTAACAAGATATCTATTATCTCCCACCAGCAACAGATACCAGATTTTTAAAACATAGTAATTAGAATTCCACCAAGTTTCTAAGTATATTTTTTCAAAAGTTTATGAAAGATTATAATAAGGAAGAAGTTATTTATTTTAGTGTCGCGACCCGAGCCTAAACCGTGGACATGGCCGGTACTCGGGAACCATTGTTGGTCCCCAAGCGAACCCTTATTCTGGGTTGCTATAAGCGGAAGACTAACTCAAGCATAGAAAAGCTTAAAACTGAAATAAATTCAATAAACTCAAATACTCAAACTTTTTAAAAGTCTGTACAATACTCAAAATAAAAGTAAATACAGAAACTCCTCAACTATGTCTATATATGAAGCATCTACTATTACAAAAGGATATCGAGACAAGACCCATGACATTTCAAACCTACTAGCTGTAAGATAAAGGTGAACTCCTGGAATATAAGATGGCTCACCAAAGGTGACTAAAATATCACATGACCTGAACGAAATGCATATTGATGATCCTGAATACATGTATCTGCATAATTTCATGATGCAGACCAAATGACTCAGTACATGGAATGTATGAGCATGTAAGGGGAAGGGGGTGGGGCGTCACGCTAGCCAGCGTGCCCCAAAAGGGTCTCTGAAGTTTACCCCTTGGGACGACACGCAACCCAGCGCGCCCCAACATGTTCCTTGAAGTTTGAGGGCTGGCGCTCAGCGCCAGGGACGCCAGTTCTCCACATTCGTACCCCACATTTTAGTACTTGTTCCTTAGCAATGTACCTATGTTTTCTAGTTGATTACAACACTCTAACATACATCTAAACATCATGAAATCATCCATAAACATAAGATCATGACTCTTGAATCCATAATCCAATTCAAGGAAAGTTAAGATCAAAGTCAAAAGAAGTAAGAGTCAAGTCAACAGAAGTTCTTAGAGTTTTCCAAAAGTCTTTTCCAAATGTTTTAACTTTGTTTGAAGACTTAAAGTTCAAGTTGAGTACAAATTAAAGAGTAAGTTTGAAGTTCATTTCTTGAAAGGTATATGGGGACTATGTAGTCCCAAAGGGTTTAAAATGTTTTCACATTTAAACAAGAAAGGAAACCTCGATTTCCAAAGAGCCTTCGGGCTAGTTTTCAGAAAAGAGTAATCGCTTTCTAAATGAAGCAAGAGAGAAAACTTTGATTTCCAAGATAGCCTTTGAGCTAATTTTTTTAGCACTAATCTCAAATCACAGAAAGAAGTATGTTTTTAAACATAAGAGCTAATATAATATTTTTGGGAGTCATATTGAGCACCGATATGGGGGAGAGTTCAGACAACTCACAGACCCCATAAACCATGTAGCCATCATGGGTAGAAAAGGGTCATACTTTTTAGATGATTCCTTTAGTGCGTTTTAGCATAGACTAATGGATCCATTTAGTAGTTCAGGTTCTATACCCCCGGCAAGGTATAGGACGACCCTGACAACGTGAGGCAAGATGGTGTATCATCACAACAGCTCTTATGTGATGGGTGTCGGTTAGAGAAACTCCCACAGAAGTAATTTTATTCTTATATAGACAGTTTATTGTATTTTTACATACATCTCAGAGTTATACGTATCTTTGCACACACACAGAGTTGACATCATGTTTTTAACAACTTTTCTATATATTGCACTTGTTTTAAGCTGCTTTATCTTGAAATGAGATCATTTATGTTGAGTTGAGTGAGCCAGGTAAGTTCTTCAGATTCCTTTCAAATCTATGTTGTGTTTAGCATTCCAACTCGCATACTCGTACATTCAATGTACTGATGCCAGTTGGCCTGCATCTTATTATGATGCAGACACAGGTAAATAGGATCGGTATCCAGCGCATTGTTTATCCAGTGAGCACTCCAGAGCCATTTGGTGAGCCTCCTTTCATTCCAGAGGACTCCTTGACAGTCTTGGGTTTGTCCCGACATCCATCTCAGTTGTTTTAGAGGCTTCATAGACAATCACATGTTAGTTCTTGAGTCTTTTCATTGTCATTATCTTATGTTGAGACTTGAGTTTGCCTTAATGGCCAGTTGAATGTTCCTTTATAACATTCCAGTTTATTACATAGACTTGTCTTTGTTGAATTAAGTCTTCCGCTGAGTAAGTAAGCTAGGTCAAGGGTTCGCTTGGGGCCCGCAATGGTTCTCGAGTGCCAGCCATATCTGGGGTGTAGGCTCGGAGCGTGACAAACTTGGTATCAGAGGACAGAGTTCAAAAGTCCTAGGGAGTCTATGAAACCATGTCTGTAGAGTCCCAGTTATCGGTATGAAGCGCGTCACATATATAATTAGGAAGCTGCAACATTTAGGAAATTCCTTCACTTGTTTCATATTCATTTCGTGCATTAGAGTTTTATCTCTAAAAAGTTTCTTTCTAACTCGTGCTTGCGCGTAACCGATTTTGAACTGGTCTATGGTCGAGAGTGCCTTCATGAGGCGTTTCTTTCCTCATGAGCTAAGAGAAACAAATAGATGGTTGCCGACATGAGGAGTGGGATGAATCTGTTTGTTGCTGGGTTGTCTCATGTGTCAAGTAAGAAAGGTAAGACAGCCATGCTAATAGGTGACATAGACATAGCAAGGCTGATGATCCATGTGCAACAAGTTGAGGAAGAGAAGCTAAGGGATAGAGAAGAGTTTAAGAACGATAGAGCTAAAACAGGGAATGGGTCCGAGCAGCAGAAGAGTAATGCCAACCGATCATCCTTCCAATAGAAACAAAAAGGACCTGCTCCATCATCTGGTAGTGCACCTGCACCAAGGAACAAAAGTGAGTACAATAGTCAGAATTCTCAAAACATCAGGGCTATACCTGCACATTCACAAGGTAGTATGGCACAAGGGGATACTAAGACTCCTACATGTGCTAAGTGTGGTAGGAGCCACTTATAGATGTGTCGTGATGGCTCCACTGGTTTCTTCAAGTGTGGCCAAAATGGTCATTTTATGCGAGAGTGTCCTAAGAACAAGCAGAGTAATGGTAATGGGGGTAATAGGGCCCAGTCTTCTTCATTTGCTCCACCAGACAGAGCTGCACCTAGAGGGGCTACTTACAGTACTGGCGGAGGAACAAACCGCTTATATGATATCAATAGTCGCCAAGAGTAAGAGGATTCGCCAAATTTTGTCACTGATATGATCTAATTCTTTGACTTTGCTTTTATGTTTTGCTAGATCTACGAGCAAGTTTATCCTTTATAATTCCATATGTTGCTTTGAATTTTGATGTAATTCCTAAGCTACTTAGTGAACCATTCAGTGTTTCTATACCTGTTGGTGAGTCTATTATAGCAGAGAGAATCTATCATGATTGTCTCGTTTCCATCAATCACAATAGTACCATGGCTGATTTAATTTAGTTAGACATGGTAGATTTTGATGTCATTCTTGGTATGGACTGGCTTCATGCTTATTATGTCTCAGTTGATTGTAGAGCTCAAGTTGTCAAGTTTTAGTTTCCAAATGAGCCAGTCTTAGAGTGGAAAAGTAGTTCAGCAGTGCCTAAGGGTCGTTTCATTTCGTACCTTAAGGAAAGAAAGTTAGTTTCTAAGGGTTGTGTCTATCACTTGGTCCGAGTTAATGACTCTAGTGTTGAGATACCTCCCATTCAGTCAGTTCCTATAGTTAAAGAGTTTCCAGAAGTCTTTCCAGATGATCTATCCGAAGTCCCTCTTGAGAGAGAAATAGACTTCAGTATAGACATTCTTATAGATACTCGTCCCATATCTATTCCTCCATATAGAATGGCACCAGCAGAGTTGAAAGAGCTTAAAGAGCAGTTGAAAGATCTTTTAGAGAAAGGTTTCATTCAACCAAGTATCTCACCTTGGGGCACTCCGGTCCCATTTGTGAGAAAGAAAGATGATTCCCTTAGGATGTGTATAGATTACCGTCAGTTGAATAAGGTTACCATCAAGAATAAGTATCCTCTTCCGAGAATTGATGATCTTTTCGATCAGCTTCAAAGTGCTTTGTGTTTCTCAAAAATACACCTCAGATTTGGCTACCATCAGTTGAAATTAAGGGAATGTGATATTCCTAAGACAGCATTCAGGACCCGTTCTGGTCATTATGAGTTTCTGGTCATGCCATTCGATTTAAATAATGCACCAGCAACATTCATGGACCTTATGAATAGAGTTTTCAAACCTTATTTAGATATGTTTGTTATCGTTTTCATTGATTACATACTAATCTATTCAAGGAATGAAGAAGATCATGCTAGCCATCTCAGGATAGTTCTTTAGACTTTGAAAGATAAGGAGTTATATGCTAAGTTCTCTAAATATGAGTTTTGTCTTGAGTCTGTGGTGTTCTTGGGCCACATAGTTTCTGATGATGGAATTAGAGTTGATACCCAAAAGATTGAGGCAATATAGAATTGGCCTAGACCCACATCTCCAAATGATATTAGGAGTTTCTTGGGTTTGGCTGGCTATTATAGAAGGTTTGTAGAGGGGTTCTTATCCATTTCGTCTCCTTTAACCAAGTTGACTCAGAAAACAGTGAAGTTTCAATGGTCTGAAGCTTGTGAGAAAAGCTTTCAAGAATTGAAAAAGAGGTTGACTACAGCCCCAGTTTTGACCTTACCAGAAGGTATGCAAGGCTTTGTTGTCTATTGTGATGCGTCTAGAGTTGGTTTGGGTTGCGTGTTAATGCAGAATGACAAAGTCATAGCTTATGCCTCCAAAGAGTTGAAAGTTCATGAGAAGAATTACCTAACCCATGACTTAGAGTTAGCTGCCGTAGTATTTTCTTTGAAGATATGGCGTCATTATTTGTATGGAGTTCATGTTGATGTATTCACTGATCACAAGAGTCTTCAATATGTGTTCACTCAGAAAGAGCTTAATCTCAGACAAAGGAGTTGGTTAGAATTACTAAAGAATTATGACATGAGTATTCTTTACCACCCAGGTAACGCTAATGTTGTTGTTGTTGCTTTAAGCAGGTTGTCTATGGGTAGTATTGAGGAGTAAAAGAGAGACTAAGCAAAAGATGTGCATAGACTTGCACGCTTATGAGTCCGACTAATGGATTCTACAGAAGGAGGAATAGTGGTGATGAATGGGGTTGAATCTTCATTAGTGTCAGAAGTGAAAGAAAAGCAAGACCAAGATCCCATTTTGCTTGAATTGAAGGCAAATGTTCATAAGCAAAAAATATTAACTTTTGAACAAGGGGGAGATGACATACTGAGATATCAAGGTAGATTGTGTGTACCAATGGTGGATGGACTCCAAGAGAGGATCATGGAGGAGGTTCATAGCTCTAGATATTCCATTCATCCGGGTTCCACAAAGATGTATCGTTATTTGAGAGGTGTATTGGTGGAATAGTATGAAGAAGGGCATTGCAGAATTTGTTGCCAAGTGCCCAAATTGCCAACAGGTTAAAGTAGAGCACCAAAGGCCCGGTGGTTTGGCATAGAATATAGAACTTCCATAATGGAAGTGGGATATTATTAATAAGGACTTCATCACAGGTTTACCAAGGTCTCGCAGGCAACATGATTCCATTTGGGTGACTGTCGATAGAATGACAAAATCAGCCCACTTTTTGCCGGTAAAGACTACTCATTCGGCAGAAGATTATGCTAAGTTGTATCTTCAAGAGGTGGTAAGACTTCATGGGATTCCATTCTCCATTATGCGCAATTTACTGCATAGTTTTGGAAGTCATTCCAAAAAGGCTTGGGTTCAAAGGTGAACTTAAGTACTGCCTTTCATCCCCAGACAGATGGGCAAGCTGAGCGCACAATTTAGACCTTAGAAGATATGTTGAGGGCTTGTGGGATTGATTTCAAAGGGAATTGGGATGATCACGTACCTCTCATTGAGTTTTCTTACAATAATAGTTCCCCTCGAGCACCCAAATGGCTCCTTATGAAGCTCTTTATGGGAGAAGATGCAGATCTCCTATTGGATGGTTTGAAGTTGGTGAAGTAGGGTTGATAGGACAAAATTTGGTTCATCAAGCTATGGAGAAGGTGAAAGTGATTCAGGAGAGGTTGAAAACGGCGCAGAGTCGTCAGAAATCCTACACTGATGTTAGGAGAAAGAGTTAGAGTTTGAAGTAGATGATTGGGTATATCTTAAAGTTTCACCCATGAAGGGTGTTATGAGGTTTGGCAAGAAGGGGAAACTTAGTCCCCGGTATATTGGACCTTATAGAATATCCAAGAGGATTGGCAATGCAGCTTATGAGTTGGAGCTACCCCAAGAGTTAGCAGCGGTTCATCCGGTGTTTCATATCTCCATGTTGAAGTGCATGGGCGATCCTTTACCAACTGAAAATATTGGGATCGAGGATAGCCTATCTTATGAGGAGATTCCTGTTTAGATTCTAGATCGCCAAGTTTGGAAGTTGAGAATAAAAGAGGTAGCATCAGTCAAAGTTCTTTGGAGGAACCAATTGGTTGAGGAAGCTACTTGGGAAGCTGAGGAGGATATGAAGAAGAGATATCCACATCTCTTCGAATCCGGAGAAGTTCCAAATTAAGGTACTAATCCTTTCTTGGTATTTATTTTTAAGTTGGCATGTTGTTCTGCATTTACTTGTGGGTGCTTGAACTAAATGTTTCATGTTACACCCTTAGCCTAGTAAGAATAATCTCATTCGAGGACGAATGTCACAAGGGAGGGATATTGTAACATCTCACAATTTGAAATAACTAGGAAGAAGCTAATAATTGGAAATATTCATTTTTGGAAAGAATGAAAATCTGGAAATTTTGTTAAGTTATTATAAGTTGAGTTTTGGCCAACTTCAAATGGCCATAAATCCTAGCTCATGATTATTTATAGGAACTTCCAGATATTATAGGAAATATATTGGAATGATCTTTCCAACGCCGCTAAGTTTGTGCGATTCCGAGTTCGTATGAGTGAGTTATGCCCTTTGGAAGTTGGGCTGTTGGAATAAGGAAAGTTCAATACGGATTTTGGAAGGGTAATTTAGTGTTTTCCTTACCTAATTATTCTAATTCATTTTTAAGTGTTTAATTGGGGTAAAGTCAGATTTTAGTCAGTTTAGAAAAGTGAATTTTACGCTAGGGCTTGGAGAAGAGGAGAAAAGAGGAGAAAGGAGAAGAACATTCAAGATTAGTAGATTTCGTCGAGGTTAGCTTGTGGATTTCGTCGGGGGTGATCCCTACAAGGTATGTGAGATCACATAGCGTTGGGTTAGTTCATCCACGTGCCAACCATGATTCAATTCAGCGAATTTAAGTCTTCGAAAGTTTAGAAATTGAGGTTTTGATGAACATTGTTGAAGTTTCGTTTGAATTTCTCATGGGTTGTGTTGTTGATTGTTCTTGCGATTTGATTCGTGTTTCCAGGTGTAATTTCAGGTTGAATCTATCATATATTGTTGGGGAAAGAACCATTGAAGTTTAGAGGTGAAAAAACGAGCAAGAAAACTCGTCAAACACTTGGGGAAGGGGGGTGGGGAGTCGCGCCAGCCAACACAGCCCCAAAGGGTCTCTGAAGTTTACCCCTTGGGGCTACGTGTCAGCCAGCGTGCTGCAACATGTTCTCTGAAGTTTGAGGGCTGGCGCCTAACGCCTCTCAGAGCGCCAAGGACGCCAGTTCTCCCCATTCGTTCTCCACTTTTTAGTACCTGTTCCTTAGCAATGTACCTATGTTTTCTAGTTGATTCCAACACTTTAAGGTACATCTAAACATCATGAAATCATCCATAAACATGAGATCATGAACCTTGAATCCATAATCCAATTCAAGAAAAGTTAAGATCAAAGTCAAGAGAAGTAAGAGTCAAGTCAAGAGAAGTTCTTAGAGTTTTCCAAAAGTCTTTTCCAGATGTTTTAACTTTTTTTTAAGACTTAAACTTCAAGTTGAGTAAAGATTAAAGCGTAAAGTTCGAAGTTCATTTCTTCAAAAGTATATGGGGACTATGTATTCCCAAAGGGTTTTAAATGTTTTCACATTTAAACAAGAAAGGAAACCTCAATTTCCAAAGAGCCTTCGGGCTAGTTTTTAGAAAAGAGTAATCGCTTTCTAAATGAAGCAAGAGAGGAAACTTTGATTTCCCAGATAGACTTTGAGCTAACTTTTTAAGCACTAATCTCAAATCACAGAAAAAAGTATGTTTTTAAACGTAAGAGCTAATATAATATTTTGGGAGTAGTATTGAGCACCGATATGGGGAAGAGTTCAGACAACTCACAGCCCCCATAAACCCTGTAGCCATCATGGGTAGAAAAGGGTCATACTTTTTAGATGATTCCTTTAGTGATTTTTAGCATAGACTAGTGGATCCACTAAGTAGTTCAGGTTCTATACCCCCGACAAGGTATAGGATGACCCTGGCAGTGTGAGGCAAAATGTTGTATCATCACATTTATTCTTACGTGATGATTTTCGGTTAGAGAAACTCCCACAGAAATAATTGTATTCATATATACACAGTTTATTGTAGTTTTACATACATATCGGAGTTATACGTATCTTTACATACACACAGAGTTGACATCATGTTTTAAACAACTTTTCTTTATATTGCACTTGTTTTAAACTGCTTTATATTGAAATGAGTTTAGTTATATTGAGTTGAGTTGAGCCAGGTAACTTCTTCAGATTCCTTCCATGCCTATGTTATATTTAGCATTCCAACTCGCATACTCGTACATTCAATGTACTGATGCCAGTTGGTGTGCATCTTATTATAATGCAGACACAGGTTACTAGGATTGGCATCCAGCGCATTGTTGATCTAGTGAGCACTCCAGAGTCAGTTGGTGAGCCACCTTGCATTCCGGAGGACTACTTTTTATTTCTTTCAGTTATTGTATTAGTTCATTAGGATGTCATGGGGTTTGTCCTGACATCTATCTTAATTGTTTAAGAGGCTTCATAGACAGTCAGATGTTAGTTCTTTAGTCTTTTCATTGTCATTATCTTATGTTGAGACTTGAGTTTGCCTTAATGGCCAGTTGAATGTTACTTCATAACATTCCAGTTTATTACATAGACTTGTCTTTGTTGAATTAAGTCTTCCGCTGAGTAAGTAAGTCATACCAAGTGTTCGCTTGGGGCCAACAATGGTTCTCGACTGCCAGCCACATCCGAGGTGTAGGATCGGGGCGTGACATATAAATATATATATGTGTGTGTGTGTGGAGTATTATACATCTTTAACAGTTGGTTGGAGTTTTTCAACTATTAACATTGATGTAACACTTGGTGTATAGCTTGAATTCAATATGAGTACTACTAGGAACCAAATGATCAACACAAACCTCGCCATATTGCCTACTATCCTCTCCTCTGCCGATATCAAGAATCAAAACAAAGCATATGTTAAATATAACAAAAGGTAATGCAAATTGAAGAGTTTGTGAATGTGTGTGTGAGTGTATGTGTATACTCCCTCTATCTCATTTAAATGGTTAGGCTTGACTAGACACAAAGTTTAAGAAAGAAAGACTTCTGGTACATACCAAAAGTGATAACTTATGCTCTTCTAATCACACCATGACATTTCTTATGTCTATGAGAACATTGTCATTAAAGGCAATATGGGAAGTACCAATCAGTGTTACCAAAAGCAAAAAGCTCTAAGGTGCATAGGGCTTTAAGTTTGAGCCTCGCTTCAGGGCTTAAGCGCGCCTTTGATAACATTGATACTAATTCAAAAGGAGGAAAGGAAAATTACTCTGTGCAAAGACCATAGTTGAGAAGGAGAACCAAAAGACCATGCCAACTTGATGCCAAAAAGGTCCTCTAAAGTCTTCATTTACTCTATGTTCGAGTAGCGAAATGACGAAACCAATAAGAACAATAGAACATAGGCTTGTTAACCAGAGCTCCCAAGTCAATGGCTTCAAAAATACCCATGTATTATCTCTGTTATCATCTTTGATTGGCACCATCATCGTAACTCCAGATTCCATGTATGGTAATGTAAAGTCAACAAATTTTGACCTATTCAAGACAATGGTAGTGTCCCCTACAACAACATCAAAGTTCTATTCATCGGTCAATCTTTGTAGCATGTAAGAATCATCGAAATATACAAGTTCAATATATATTTCCCTATAAGATTCGTCCAATTTGTTTTAGTTCAGTATATGGAGCTTAACCGTTTTTCCTTCTATTGGCGTGTTGCTATCTAGTATAACATTTACATTATCAAGTCACCTAAATAGCAATAACCTGAAAAATAAGGTGAGTTACCTTTTCAACATGTTTAAAGGACATTTTTAATGGTAACATCTCTTCACCTTGTCAGTATATATATAACTTAAGAGGCGATATTAGAGGAGTCAGAGAAATTTACCCTAAGAAATACTTGATAAACCAATTCATTATAATCACCGTCACTCTTTCCATTAGGAGCAGAAAAAGGAACATATTCATAAGGAACATAATATGGTAATGCTTCCATCACTGTATCAAAAACATTGATGCAATATCCATTAACTATCTTTGTGTTAGTTGTAAGTTCTCTTGTAACTTTCACAAACTCGGTGAAATTATCCTTCACCGGAACTCCAATTCTCAGTTTCTTTCCATTTGTTGGTATCACCCAACCTTTAGGAATAGAAGTAGTGTCACTAGGCCATATAATAGATCCAAAATTCTCCTTAGAACAGAATATCCATGTCTCGAATTCAGTTTTCTAACAATGCCATTTTCTTTTGTCCAAAATCCAATTTCTTTAGCATCATTACCAATAACATTGATGATCGGATATGAGATTGAAATTTTCCATCCATAAATTGAAAGTTTCCCCTAAGGCCTTTGAAAGTAGTGTTTAGTATAGCTTGAAGAAGTTTTGGACCATCCCTGGAAACTCCAAAAGCTTCAAGATCTGTTGCATTTCCTGAAAATTATAGATGTGTCAAAAATAAACTTATTTCACTACTGAGTTGCTCAGAGTCTCCAAAAATGTTGCCGCACTCATGTTGGACTCTTCAAAAATGCAGTACATTTGAAGGAGCTGACACACATTTTGTGACATTTTTTAAGAGTCCGAGCAACATAGCCCACTAACGGAATTTGCCCAAGTTAAAACTGTTTGCATTACAACCTATTGACATTATATATAAACATGACCCTTAACTTGGCTTTAGCGGATAACTTTGCCCTATAAAATTAATTAAAAAAATAAGTTATCTTAATATTCTTGTGGGCCTAGCACGTGTTGACAAATTTTTCAAAATAGTGCCACGTAGGACCAAAAGGGGTAGAAAATTAATTAAAAAATAAGTTTGGGGGGGGGGGGTAATAGGACCTTAGTAAAGGTTAGGTGCGTCTCTGGGATTTCGGGCATAGGCTGGGGGGTACTTGTGCATTTTCCCTTGTAAATTATAGGAAAAAGTTAGTTAACCAATAACAATAGAAAGTTGTAAACCATATCTCATAAAAAAAATTGTTTTAATAATTCTATAGGCTCAATTAGCCTAACACTTAAAATTATTAAGTCGTGTTAATTTGTTTTAAATTTTTTAACTTACTTAATCTTATATTTTTACATCTTTGAAGAAGAAATCAAGATTAGAATACAAGTCAGATGTTAGTGCCATATGTTCCTCAAGCAAGCACCTATAATTAATTATTTTAGTTTGCGATTATATTAATATATAAAAGGTTATATCAACGTAATAAACTATATTAATCACTACTGTTAATTCCTTATTGTTTAAGTTATTATAAGTTTGAACAAGTCAAATGGACTAAGAACAAATATTTGTGGTACCACTCTATCATGATATTCAATTCTCCTATTATAAAAATCTTGATTAATACTTTCTTCGTCACAATTTATATGTCAAAAATAAATCATAGATATTTGTGTGGTTATAATTCATTTCAAAATAGACATTTTATGGCTAAATTATTACTAAATACAGGAATATATATTATTTTTTGACTGATCAAAAGAAAGTAGATTATATAAATGGGGACGAAGAGAAATAGTATTCATTCTGCCTTGACAGGGCGGTGCTCTGACCGATTGAACCAATCCCAGGAAAGTTAGGTGTACAACCTAAAATCAATTTAGATTCGAACCATTTAGTTTCGTTGTGTTGTAATAAAGAGACGAATAAAATACTTTATTATCATTATTATTATCTAATTTATATATAGATATATATATATTGTCACGATCCGGATTGTCGTGATTGGCACCCACATTCACCCTCCGGTGGGAGAACCATTTCTACAACCTGCCTAAGCAATTTTAATGAAAACTAAGCATTCAAAGATACAGAAGCAGAGTTAAATGACTGAAGAAATACGGAGTCCCATAAACTCCCAAAGTTCAACAAACAACTCACAACTATTGCGGAAGTTAATCCCTAGAACTGAAAGTCATTGTACCAAAACTACTAACCAACAAGTCTAAGAGAATGGGTAAAAAACCAAAACTAAACATGCGACTAAGACTAAATAGAAAGTCTGAGTCCAAAAAGAATGGACTACACAACAGAGGACCCATGGCAGCCTGAAAGAATTGGCTCACCCTTGAATCCGATCTCGATCACTGATAACCTAGCTAAGGTCTATCAATAGCTGTCTGAATATGCCCTGTACTCAACAAAGAATGAGCAAGAGCAGTATCAGTACACAAACCATAGTGTACTGGTAGGATCACGCGGCTATCCCTGTAAGCGAAACATAGGCAAGCAATCACATCATAGTAAACACACATATATAGAATATATATATCAAATATCATTTCAAGATCAACATACAATTCCCAATATCAACGACAATAGACTTGAATGTAATAATCACAATAGTCCTCTCATGGAACCCATACCCAAATTGTTAGTGTGTCGGAACGTGACACCCGATCTAATGTATGTGTCGGAATGTGACACCCGATCCAGTAAATGTGTCGAAAGGTGACACCGGATCCAATGTATCTGTCGGAACGTGACACCCGATCCAATATGTGTATCAGAACGTGACACCCGATCCAATCAACACAATCACAATAGCAATCACACCCATAATGAACATTACTCATAATCATATAATCAAGTATTAGGTTCATGGCATATAATTGTTCATATACATATACTCATTTGCATTAGATTTATTTACATTACTTATTCTCATACATGCATTCAAACAACAAAGCAATTAACCGACATATTTAACACAAACGGAAAATCAAGCTATCACCTACCTCGAAACCAAGCTTGAATCCTCCTAAGACACTTGATCCTTCCCTTTTCACATATTTTCTGCTTGTTCTTGGTCTAAAAACAATCAATTAACTCATGGATCAATAAACAAGGCCTAATTTACCCGGATAATAATCAATCTATCTATCCATGGCCATACCCAAGATCCTAGTGTTCAATTAGGCCTTTTCCCACCATTAATTCTGGCCAAACCCTCCCCCAATGATAATCACCCAAGATTCTAAGTTCTACGAATCAAATTACGGATTAGGGGAGTAAAAGTCTTACCTTTAGCGCTAGAAAACATGGGAATCTATCAAGAAATAACTCTGGGTTGTCTCTTAGCTCTCAAGAACCAAGGTTTGCAGAAAATAACGAATTTGCAGTTTTTCCCCGATTGAAGTCGTTACTATCCCGCCACAGCAGGATCCAACCCGTCACAACGTCCTCGCTCTCGTGGAACTAACCCCGCTCTGGAGGCTTGCACAGAGCTAGAAAGTCAGAATTTGAGTTCCAAACTCCCATTTCACAACACACCTTCAAACCTTGACGTTCTAAAACTACCCCTTCACGCTAAGGTTAGTTTTGGGAGTTCTACTTGCCCGGATTAAATTCCGTGAAGCCGTACGGGCTTCTTAACATCTTAGCTATCTATTCATGTGATAAAATTCATAATTAGATCCCCCATTCATTATCATATTTCCCTAGACCTCACCTGACTCATATTTCGTCCAAATCTGGACTAGGCTAGGAATTCCCAAGTCCCTATTCAAATGTTTTCTGGCCCAAATTCTTTCCCCATTAGCTTTTCTATAACAACGAGAACATGTCGTTACGATATATACCAATTTACCCATCACTCGTCCCCGAGTGACAAACTAGGAAAAACTGGCTAAGGTAAAACTAGAGTAGTACCTGAATCGTCGAACAACTAGGGATACTTGTGTTGCATGTCCTTCTCAGTTTTCTAAGTAGCTTCCTCAACCGGACGATGCCTCCATTGAACTTTCACGGACTTAATCTCCTTGGTCCTCAACTTCCGGACATCACGATCACAATCTGCAATTGGTTCATCTTCATACTTAAGGTCCTTGTCTAATAAAACTAAGTCCCATTTTATGATGTAATCCCCGTCCCCATGATACTTCTTCAACATGGATACATGAAACATTGGATATACTCTAGATAACTTACGAGGTATGGCCAACCTATAAGCCACTATCCCTACACAGTCAAGGATCTCAAATGGTCCAATGTATCGAGGACTAAGCTTGCCCTTCTTTCCAAATCTCATCACCCCTTTTATGGGTGACAGAAGATATCATTCACCGAATTGAAATGCCAAAATCTCTTACCTTACGGTCTGCATACTTCTTCTGTCGACTCTGGGCTGCTAGAAGTTTAGTTTGTGCTTCTCACCTTATCCTGAGCATCTTTCACCAAATCAACCCCCAAAGGTTTCACATCTCCAGGTTCAAACCATCCTATGGGTGATCTACATATCCTCCCATAAAGTGCCTTGAACGGTGCCATGTAGATGCTGGAGTGGTAACTGTTATTATAGGAAAACTCGCACAAAGGTAAGAACTTGTCCTGATGTCCTCCAAAGTCAATCACGCACGCCCTCAAAATATCCTCTAACACGTGTATTGTCCTCTCTGACTGTACACCCATCTCTGGATGAAAAGCTGTGCTAAAGTGAGTTGAGTGCCCAACTCCTCATGCATCTTTCCCCAAAACTTGGAAGTGAACTATGTAACACGGTCCAAGATGATAGAAAGGGGCACCCCATGCTACCTCATTATCTCTTTCAGATACACCTTAGCCAACTGTTGCACATTATAGTCTACTTTGACTGGAATAAAGTGAGCTGACTTAGTCAGTTTATCCACCATCACCCAAATGGAATCAAACTTTCCCAAGGTTTTGGGGAGACCAACCACGAAATCCATAACTATTTTTTCCCATTTCCATTCCGGAATTGGCATTCGTCGAAGTAAGCCTGCAGGCTTTTGATGCTTATATTTTACATGCTGACAGTTGTGGCACTTAGCCACAAACTCAGCTATTTCTTTCTTCATGCCAGGCCACAAATAAAGTTGTTTCAAATCTCGATACATCTTGGTCACACCCGGATGAATGGAATACCGTGAACCATGGAATTATGTCAACATTTTCTGAATCAAGTCATCCACTCGGGGAATACAAACTCTTCCCTTAAAATTGAGAACATCCCCCATTTCAAGAGTCGCATCTTGTGCCTTGCCATACATTGTCTTCTTTATGAGCTCATTCAACTCTCATCCTCAAACTGTTTGGCCTTTATTTCCTCAATGAACGTTGGTCTAACCTCAATTCTAGCTAACACCCTACATTTCTCTGAGATGCCCAACTGCATGAACTTAGATTCCAAAGTCTGGATCTGCTTAGTCAAAGGTCGCTTAGATACACACAAAGCAAGCTAGACTACCCATATTTACCGTCTTCCAGCTTAATGCTTTTGCCACCACGTTAGCCTTACCCGGATGATACTGGATGGTGACATCATAATCCTTAAGTAGCTCCATCCACCTTCATTGTCTCAGATTTAGGTCATTTTGAGTGAATACATGTTGTAGACTGTGATGGTCAGTAAACACTTCACACTTGACACCATAACGGTAGTGCTGCCAGATCTTAAGGGCAAACACTACCGCTGCCAACTCCAAATCATGTGTTGGGTAGTTCCTCTAATGCACTTACAACTGACGCGATGCATAAGCTATGACATTCTGATCCTGCATCAACACATCACCCAAACCCGAATGTGAAGCATCATAATAAACAATGAAATCTTTACCTTCCACTGGTAGTGCCAGAATAGGTGTTGTGGTCAGAAGAATCTTGAGCTTTTCAAAGCTCTCCTCACATTTTTAGTCCATTCGAAAGGTACCTTTTTTTTGGTCAGCCTTGTCAGATGTGTGGCGATAAAACCAAAATTCTTCACAAACCGACGATAGTAGCTGGCGAGCCCCACAAAACTCCTACTTTCAGTCACAAAACTAGGCCAGATCCAATTCCTAACTGCTTCTATATTTTGGGGATCTACCATTACCCCTTCCCTTGAAGCCACATGCCCCAAAAAGGCAACTGAAGTCAACCAGAACTCACACTTGGAAAATTTAGCATATAACTTTTGTTTCCTAAGGACACCCAAAATGATACGAAGATGGTCAGCATGCTCTTCCTCACTCTTTGAATAAACCAAAATGTCGTTAATAAAGACGATAACAAAATAATCCAAAAATGGTTTGAACACACCATTCATCGAACTCATGAAAGTTGCACGCGCATTTGCCAACCCAAACGACATTACTAGGAACTCATAGTGCTTATAGGGGTCCTAAATGTCGTTTTTGGTACATCCTCATGCCTAATCTTTAGCTGATGGTAACCAGACCTTAGATCAATTTTAGAGATAACTGACGCACCTTGTAACTGGTCAAAGAGGTCATCAATCCAAGGCAACCTATACTTATTTCGAATGGTGACCCTATTTAATTGTCGATAGTCTATGCACATCCTCATACTATCATCTATTTTCTTAACAAACAAGAAATGAGCACCCCACAGGGAAGCACTAGGATGGATGAAACTTTTATCAAGAAGCTCCTAGATTTGAGCTTTAATCTCTCTCAACTCTGTCGGAGCCATGTGATAAGGAGGGATGGAAATGGGGCGAGTGCCCGGTTCCAAGTCAATACATAAATCTTTATCTTTATTCGGAGGCATACCAGACAAATCGGTAGGAAACACTTCCTTGAATTTAGACACTACGGGAATAGACTCAATAGAGGGCGACTCAACATCAATATCTCGAATATGAGCTAAAAGTGCCAAACACCCTTGCCCCACCAGTTTTCTAGTCTGAATGGAAGATATGACCTTAGCTGGCTAAGGCTTGTACACCCCTTCCCACTCTAACTTTTCCCTACCCGGGATCTGTAGAGTCACAGACTTAGTATTACAATTAAGCATAGCATAATAGGGGGACAACCAAGTCATGCCTAAGATTATATCAAAGTCAATCATATCCAAAATAACCAAATCAGCCCAAGTCTGGAAACCCATAAACAATATAAGACAAGCATGATAGACATGGGTGACTATGACAAACTCTCCAACTAGGGTAGAAACATGGATGGAGGCATCAAGTACATCACAAACTACATCAAATCCCAATGCAAAATGAACTGACACATAGGAATAAGTAGAACCGGGATCAAGCAAAACAGTAAGCATCCGGTCACAGACAAGAATAGTACATGTGATCATTGCGTCAGAAGACTCTGCCTCTCTCTTGCACGGAAAGGAATAAGAACGAGCCATGTCATCTTGACGGACAACCTCCTTTCCTGGTTGCATTGATCCTTTACCTGCATTACTATTTCCTTGGCCTCCACGACCTCAATGATTCCCTCCTCGACCACCTTGTGGACGTCCTCTGTCCTTATTACCATTGTTCGCGGGTACCACTTATCTAATCTGCTGCTGCGCGGAGTTAAACATGCGCGGATGGGGACAATCTCTCATTATATGCCTAGGTTCTCCACAATTATAACAAGTGCGGTCAAAAGATGGCATGCTGCCCGTCGAAGGTGCGACTCCCTAGCTATCCTGAATAAAATTTTGATGTGGAGTTCCCGAGTAACTACCTGTAGAAATGGGCAAGGCTGACTGAATTGGTCGGGCTGCAAGTGTTGGCCTACCTGAACCTCTGGAGTAGGAACCATGGAAATTACCTGTGCTCTTGGGCTTCTTAGCCAAAGCCTTGGCCTGCCCATCACGTCGAACTCCTTCCACTTTCTTCACAAAGTCTGTCACCTCATTAAAACTCTTTCCTACAAAGGTCATATGGATAGACAATACCTATAGTTCGGGGTATAGTCCCTTGACGAATAAACGAATCCTCTCCTCCGCAGTAGTCACAAGTTGGGTAGCATATCCGGACAAAACATGGAACTTAGCCTCATAAGCAGCTACAGACATACCACCCTACTCCAAAGTCATAAACTCATCCTTCATGCGATCTCCTAAACTCCGGGGCACATACTTTTCCAGAAACAAAGCAAGGAACTGCGTCCAAGTGGGTAGGGGCAATATTGGTGATCTATATTCCACATAGGCTCTCCACCACTTCTTAGCCTCACCCTGAAGCTGAAAGGTCACGAACTCTACCCCACGCTGATGTACAATATCCAACTTATGAAGCCTCTCATAACAATCCAAGATGAACTCATAGGCGTCCTCACTCTCAGAACCATGGAACACAGGCGACTTCAACATCATAAACTTAGTCAACATCTCATGCTCATTACTAGTCATCATAGGACCTAATAGGGGACGAAAAAAGTCATCAGTGAATAATGCTCCACCCGCCTTGGGAACCGTAACAATAATGGGGGGATTGACTGGAGGTTGAGTCGCTTGCACTGTGGGAAGGACTCCAGGGCCAACCAATCCTTTTAGAAATGTCATGATTTGCTGAGCTAACACCGGGTTTAAGGGAGGAATACCTGTAGGCTCAGCCTATACCTCCTCCTCATTTTTGATTCCCAGATTCTCTTGTACCTCTTCTTGGGGTGCAGGAGGGGCCTCTTCCCTAGGAACATTCTTAATTGGGGTTCCACTCCTAGTAGGCGCTACTCCTCCTTGGTCTTTTCCCCCTGCTCTCTCTATACCCCTGCCTCGACCGTGGCCTCTTGCTGCAGGATCCTCAGTTGGCTCATTGATGAAAGTTATGGGCATGACGCCATTGTAACGCGTGTTAACCATCTGCGTACAGAAGAGTGAAATAGATTAGATACCAATTTGGATCACCAGATACCAATTGGAATCAATTCATTGCACGAAGGAGAAGAAGAAAAATAGATTTCCTAAAGTCATGTAGCCTCTCAAAGACAAGTACAGACGTCTCTGTACCGTTCTGGAAGACTTTAGTAGATTCGTTTTGGCTCAATGAGATCAACGAACCTAGGGCTCTGATACCAACTTTATCACGATCCGAACCGTCGTGATTGACACCCACACTCACCCTTCAGTGGAAGAACCATTACTACAACCCGACTAAGCTATTTTAAAGAAAACTAAGCATTTAAAGAGACGGAAGCAGGTTTAAAGGAATGAACAAATACGGAGTTCCCATAAATTTTGGAAGTTCAACAAACAACTAACAACTATTGCGGAAGTAAACCTCTAGAACTGAAAGTCATTATACCAAAACTATTAACCAAAAAGTCTAAGAGAATGGGTACAAACCCAAAACAAACATGCGAGTAAAAATAAATAGAAAGTCTGAGTCCGAAAAGAATGGACTAAACAACAGAGGACCCATGGCAGCCTGAAAGAACTAGCTCACCCTTAAATCCGGTCTCGATCACGGATCTCCTAGCTGAGGTCTATTAATAGCCACCTGAAGATGCTCGGTACTAAAAAAAGAACTAGCAAGTGCAGTATAAGTACACAAACCACAGTGTACTAGTAGGATCACGCGGATATCCCAGTAAGCAAAACATAGGCAAGCAATCATGACATAGTAAACACACATATACATAATACATAGATTAGATATCATTTCAAGATTAACATACAATTCCCAATATCAATGAAAATCGACTTGAATATAATAATCACAATGGTCCTCTCATGGAACCACACCTAAACTGTTAGTGTGTCGGAACGTGACACCCGATCCAATATATGTGTCAGAACGTTACACCCGTTCCAATATATGTGTCAGAACGTGACACCCAATCCAATGTATGTGTCGAAACGTGACACCCGATCAAATATTTATGTCGGAACGTGACACCCAATCCAATCACCACAACCACAATCACAATCACACTCATAATGAACATTACTCATAATCATATAATCATGTATTAGGTTTATGGCATGTAATTATTCATATACAAATAATCATATGCATTAGATTTGATTTACATTCCTTATTCTCATACATGCATGCATACAACGAAGCAATTAACCGGCATATATCACACAAATAGGAAATCAAACCATCACCTACCTCCAAACCAAGCTTGAATCCTTCTAAAACACTTGAGCCTTTCCTTTCCAGATTCTTTCCTCTTGTTCTTGGTCTAAAAGCTATCAATTAATGCAAGGATCAATAAACAAGGCCTAATTTACCCGGATAATAATCAATATATCTATCCATGGCCATACCCAAGATCCTAGTGTTCAGTTAGGGCATTTCCCACCATTAATTCCAGGCCAAAACCCTCCCCCATTGATAATCACCCAAGATTCTAAGTTCTACCGATCAAATTACTGATTAGGGGAGTAAAAGTCTTACCTTTAGTGCTAGAAAATGTGGGAATCTGTCAAGAAATAGCCTTGGGTTGTCTGTTAGCTCTCAAGAATGAAAGTTTGTAGAAAATAACTAATTTGGGGTTTTTCCCCGATTTAAGTCGCGACTGTCCCGCCACAGCGGCCCCTCCCTGGCGGAACTAACCCCGCTCTGGTGGCTTGCACGGAGACAGAGAGTCGGAATTTGAGTTCCAATCTCCCATTTCACAATACACCTTCAAACCTTGACGTTCTAAAACTACCCATTCACGCTAAGGTAAGTTTCGAGAGTTCTACTCGCCCGAATTCAATTCTGTGAAGCCGTACGGGATCCTTAACGTCTTAGCTATCTACTCATGTGATCAAATTAATGATTAGATCCTCCATTCATTACTAGATTTCCCTATACCTCACCTGACTCAGATCTCGTCGTAATCTGGACTAGGCTAGGAATTCCCAAATCACTACTCAAAAGTTTTCTAGCCCAAATTCTTTCCCCATTGACTTTTCTATAATGACGGGAACGTGTCGTTATTATTTCATCTCTTATTTGATAGCGTTTAAATTTGTAGTCTATATTAATTACTATACACCTAATTCAGTATTATTATTCTTAAAATTATAGCATTAGCAATATTACATATTATATTAATTTTAAAACATCTTATTTATTTAACACAACAAATCAAATAATGAATTAAAAATAATACCAATAAAACTATTTTCATATTACTAATACATTATATGTATTATATTCAACATTATTCTAATACGCAATATGAAACCACCACTAAATTCTTTAAGTTTTCGTTTAAAAAGTCAGAAAGTCAACATAAAAAAAAGATTATCTATTTAATTCAATCATACGTATCAATCTACTAATTGAATATAACATTAATAGAATGTCAAATTAAAAAATCATGATGTGACTTATAGTGTATTTTATGAAAAGCTTTTAGAACTATTAAAAATTTTCACATGTTTAAAAAAAAAGAGGTGACTTTTAAGAAAATAATAATTTCACATTTTATGTGCAATATTAGCAAGGTGACACACAAAACATGGTTAAATACTTATTTATGGTAATAAAAAAATAAAATATATATATATATAACAAGATATGAGTATCATTTAAAATTTGAACATTAGTTAAATGCATCCATATTTCTCTATATATTGAAATAAAGCATACCTTCTTACTATAAATGAAATAGACTGTTTGTGTCGCGACCCAAAAATGGAAGTGATGACACTCGTCTTATCCCACCAAGACAAGTTAGCCTAAAACTCAAACAATACGATAAATGCGGAAGTAAAATAAAAAAGATAGAAGTTTTATACTCAATTACTAATGCGGATAATAAGTCAAATTAACTAAATCCCCAAAACTTGGTTGTCACGTGTACAAGTCTCTAAAGTATTACAACTGAATCAAAAGAAAATACAAGTCTCGTATGACACTGTTTCTAGAAAAGAACAAGATCATAAATAAGGAGAAAGAAGGTCTGCTGAGATGACAAACAACTTCCTCACAAATCTCCACAAGAAACCTCGGACAAGAACAAAAGAGAAAGTATCACGAAGGTTTGGGCTAGTAACCTACAAAAATGTAGAAGCAAGGGGTGAGTACCAAACCATACGGTACTTAGCAAGTAAACTCCTAAACACAAGCTAAGAGAATAGAATACGGGTACTCCTTGCCACCCCAACCGAACCTCCACAACTACAACCTGCATAAAACCTGCCCAACCTAACGGTTCACAGTTTACAAAGCACCTAGCTCAACAACAACACTCTAACAATTACATATCCTCAACAACAAACTCAATATTCATCAATCACAAATTCCACAGTAAGGCACTCACAACATCAACAACACATAAGATTAAGTTCACCAATGATAAAGATGTGCAATGCAATGTCAAGTATAATGATGCATGTATGACCTAATGATACACACCCACTATCTCACAGTCCAGGATCCATGGGGAACATATTGTTCATGCATCCATCGCGGTACGCGATACGTCCCTCAATATATAGTATCCATCGTGGCGCGCGATATGTCCCTCGATATATAGTATCTGTCGTGGCGCGCGACACATCCCTTGAAATGGTACATCCTCTTATCACATAACACTTATCATAACCAAGTCTCAGAGCCAATGCAAATGACATTTTTACACAGATAATGAGGAGATGACCATTTTCACAACAATACACAATTCACAAAAACATAATCGTGATACAACATCAACAATGAATTAATAAGCATTTCAAATCATTATCAACACGTCACACACCAGTAATTAATCACATTGCCTTTTATTACCCCTTTTTCATCATTAGAATTTTTCAATATGGACAAGTCAACCTATCACCAATTCCCATTATTCCCTAGCACATACCACAATGAAATACACAATTCTATGCACTTAACAAGAATTTAGAAATCCACTTGCCTGAAATACTCAAACAATCACTCCGGGACTTGAACCTTCCCCTTTCGTTGAACTTCTAAATCAATTCGATCTATTCAGATAAATAAACACAATACGTTTTCAAAACTAACAACACCCATATTACTATGTGTCTAGTCTAGACGCAAAAGCTCACTCAAATATGTAATCAAGTTCATAATCTTGATGCCAAATAACATATCAACTCTCATATTCTCCAAATTTCAAGTCTAGGGTTAAGTCATAATTTCTCCAAATATTACAGCCCTAATAGTTTTCATATAATATAAAATCCATCCAATATTTAATTAGATATAACAATATATCAAGACTCGAATCAAATATGTTACCATGGGAAAAATTTAAGAAACATTGAAACCACATTATGAACAGTTAACGGAAAACAACCATCTAAGAACTTCAAATTCCTACACCTTTTTATATATCAATCCCAAGCATAATTACTCAATTATGGCCTCCCAATAATCATTAGTTAGACAGAAATAAAAGAATTAGAAATACTACCTTATCTGCCAACATTCCTAACTTTCAACTCCTTAATTAATTTCAACTAAAATAATATTATTTTACACTCTAAAAACTTAGTAATTAATGACTTTAACAAGTGTAAAAACTTGAATAAAAATCTCACCTTAAACTTGATAAAGTCGGCGGCTCCATGTTCCCGCACGGAGGAGTTTATACTCTCCGTTCCTTTCTTTTCCTTCCCCTTTTCTTAAATAAAATAATTAGGTATTAAAAGTGACAAATTTCACTAACTAAATTTAATTATATGGCCAAATGATAAAGGGTATTAATTAAATTATAGACTTGACCTATTAACTATCAACTAAATTAATTAAATAAAATATTTGTCAATTAAATAACTGTATTTATCGAATAGTTCAAAATTTCCAAATTAACTTCACCGAATGATCAAAAATGACTCAGGGCAACTATCAGAAGGTAAGCTTTGAAAATTTTCACAAAATTACATTTCGGGTCATTACATTATCCACCACTAAAAATCATGTTTTTCCTCGAACATAAATAAGGAGAAGGAAGAATAACCGATGTTACCAAACGCCTGACGTATACTCCCAGAGTCAGTGTTCATCTCTCCAGGTGAGCTCCTCTTTAAGACCATTCTATCAAGATCAACTACTAAGAATTGAACTTTCAAACCAAACTTTGTAAGATCTATAAATCAAGAGTGATTATCAAACCACAAACTAACTCATGAACCCAATCTAAACTGAAACTCATTGGACCTTAACATAACCATCATGATGAATATATTCTCACATAACCATGATAACCTTCCGAATCAATGCTGACTACAACCAGAAGTGAGCCTGAACCAACCACTAGACACTCATAATGCACAAACCATCACAGATCTTATCAAGATTCCTTTCTCACAACACAATCTTTCCATGAACTTAAATTATTAAAATCTGATTTTTATTAGACATTGAGTACTCATTAAGGGAGAATCAAACTTATCTAACCCAAAGAAGGAAATGATCAAGTAGCCACCCAACGAACGATACACCCAAGCATACAGAACCTTTAACAACACTATCGGAATTTTAGATCAATAGTCGTGACTATAGTCAAACCTTAAAAATGGTAAAATTAGACTCAATGGTCTTCACATTCAATCACACCTAGTCAGAACGTGACCTCGACGATGAGATGAATATTAAAGCTGTCGTACAACTATAAGTATTCATGGTATCTCTCTTATAAATTCTCAGAAGCAAAGTTATGTGTGTAGAACCACTAATATACTTCAACTATCCCAAACAAAACTCAATCTGCCAAAACTGAAATGTCTAAGTCTTTCTAAGGATGCCAGCCTACCAAGAGGAAACTCACAGGACTGGTACACTCGATCCACCACAAGGGAATCACACGTAGATGTAGAAACACACATGAGCACATATACAATGAATCGTACTCCAAATTATGTTCAAAATGAAGTAGGTGGTCACATAAGAATGTACATAACCAAAATCGAATAACACAATATACTTCCACCATAGCGCCCATATCAAACATTTCCAGTCATATTACCCCATCTTTTTTATTTTTAGCTACCCACAATCAATCAGTTTAGTCCTAATAACAATCGTACACATACTCGATTCATTGAACCCCACATACTTCTCACCGTACTCCACTAAAGCCAACATTCTTATTACTAACAAACATCATAACCATACCAGTCATTTAACTTACTCTCAAACAGCCACTAGTATCAAAGTCTTCTTAGCAAACACATTAACACCTCCAATTTTTTTCAAAATATGGCTACCTCTCTTTCTATTTAAGTATTCCATGACAAAAACGAGTCCCACATAAGGCAGATAACATTAATTTCAAATTTGACTTCACCGACTGATAAAAATTGACTCAGGGCAACTATCGGAAAGTCAGTTTTAAAAAATTTCACAAAATTACATTTCGGGTTTGTAATTATGCATGCATTTTCACAACATCACAAAGTAAATAAGTTAAATAATTTAAGATAGGTCAAAATTTAGTTTTACTTTGTACCGCAATTTGACTCATCTTAATTAACCTAATCAATTTTGAACAGGTTGAGTCATCCCCTTATCTATTGATATCAACAGCCTAGCTAATTTGATTTTGTAATGATCTGTTCCTGTCGTTATAGAAAAGCCAACAGGGGAAAATTTGGGGCCAAAAACTTTTTCGTAGTATTTGGATTTTTCCAACCTTGTCTAGATTTGGATGAAATCTGAGTCATTGAGGTGTAGGGAAATCTAGTAACAATCGGGTGAATCATTTATGATTTTGATTACATGAGTAGTTAGATAACTCGTTGAGAAATCTGTACGACTTTATAGAATTGAATTCGGGAGAGTAGAACTCCTGGAATCGATCTTAGCATAAAGGATATTTATTGAGCGTCGTGGGTTAGAGGTGTGTTGTGAAATGGAGATTTTGGAATTCTTGAAATAGCTCTCTGTTTCATTTTGGCCGCTTTGGCGGGGATTTTTGCCGCTGTGGCGGGGTGGCGGCCGCTTTGGCGGGCCCGACGCAAATTAAAGTCGTTAATAAGCCCCTAAACGACTTCATTATGCACCTTTTGACTTTTTGAGCTAAGGAACGACTCCTAGGCGAATCATATTCATTTTTCACCATTCTTGAGGCTAAAGGTAAGATTTTCACTCCCTGAATCCATTCTTCGATCTGCAGAACGTAATAGAATGGGTGAATATTGATGGGGGAGGGTTTGGTTATGGCTTCTATGGTAGAAACAACCCTAATTTGGATAATTGGGATCATGATTTGATCTAGGGTTCATAGAATTGTTAGTAATCTGGATAATTAATGATTGTTTATTGATTCTCGTATTATATTGATTATTTTTAGAGCAAGAACAAGCGGAACGAATCCGGAAAGGAAAGAATCAAGTTTCTTAGGGTTTCAAGCTTGTTTCGAGGTAGGATATGGTTGTGATTCTATGATTGTGTGATGTATGCTTGTTCTTGCTTAATTATCATACTTGTATATCTATGAATGTTGATCACACTTGTTGTAAATGAGATAGACGATTGATGAATGCCATGAAATCACGACTTAAATGTATGATCTTGATGATATACTTGTGATTGTGAGTGTGGTGTGTGAATGGGATCAGTTTCCACATTCCGGCATAACTAACTTGGATCGGTTGCCACGTTTCGGTATAAAAATGGGATCGGTTGCCACGTTCCGGCATAAATATGGGATTGGTTGCCACGTTTCGGCATGCTAACTGTTTGGGTTTGGGTTCCATGAGAGGACTAATGATTTGACATATAAATGTGAAGTTGTCTCTTGTTCGTGAGTATTGATAATATTGTATATGTTGATATATATGCATGTGATAATAATGTTGTTTGATTTGTTTATGTTGCACTAGTGGGATAGCCGCGTGATCCTACCAGTACACTGTGGTTGTGAACTGATACTGCACTTGCTCTTATTTTTGTTAAGTACAGGGCATCTTCAAGCGGCTACTGACAGGCCTTACTTAGGAAATATGTGATCATCACTTTGAATTCAAGGGTGAGCTAATTCTTTCGAGTTGCCATGCAATTCTCTTTCGTCTATGTCCACCATTTCTGGACTTAGACATTTGTTTTAGTTAGTTCATTAGTATGGGTTGTATCCCTTCTTGTTTAGACTTGTTGAACTTTAGATGTTTTGGTACATTGACTTTCAGGTTCTAGGTTTTTGTTCCGTATTGTTTGTTTTTATTGTTAGACTTTTGTTAGAGTTTATGGGAACTCTATTTTTATTCCTTAGTGTTTGACTTAAATGTCTTAGTTATTGCTTTAGTTGCTTGGTTTGGGTTGTAGTAGTTGTTCTCTCACCGGAGAGTTAGTGTGGGCGTTAATCACGATGGTTTGGGTCATGACAAAGTTGGTATCAGAGTTTAGGTTGGTTGATCTCGATGTACCAGAACGAGTCTAGTAGAGTCTCGCGAAACGGTACGGGGACGCCTTTACTTTTCTTTGAGAGGCTATAGGACTTTAGGAAATCTCTTTGTTTTCTCTTGTCTCCTTTCATGCTATGACTTGATTCCAATTGATATCTGGCGATTCAAATTGGTATCTAACCTCCTTCACTCTTCTGCTCACAGATGGTTAATACTAGGTATAATGGCGTCAGGCCCGTAGCTTCTGTCCATGCTTCGGTTGAGGAATCTGCAACGAGAAGTCGCGGTCGAGGCAGGGGTAGAGGCCATGGAAGAGTAGTGCCTGTTGGAAATGGAGCTCCGGTTTAGAATTATCCTATGAATGACAATACCCCCATGCATCATGAGGAAATGGAAGATGAGGTTGAGGTTGAGAATGTTGAGGAAGTTGGACAAGAGGAAGAGGTGCAGGCTGAGGCTATAGGTATTCCTCCCATCTATTCGGTGTTAGGTCAACAAATCATGTCGTTCTTGAAAGGGTTGGCTGGTCCTGGAGTGCTTCCATCTGTTCAAGCAACTCAAGCTCCTACTAATCTACCTTTTGCTAGCACTGCTCCTAAGACGGGTGGAATGAGAGGTAATGATGCTTTCTTCCATCCTTTGTTGGGTTCTGTCATGCCTAGTAATGAGCATGAAATGTTGACTAACTTTTTGAAGCTAAAGCCTCCTATTTTTCTTGATTCTGAGAGTGAGGATGCTTATGAGTTCATCTTATATTTCTATGAGTTGGTTCATACTCTGTTTTTAGAGAAGCATGTGCCTAGGACTTTGAGGGATCGCAAGAAAGATGAGTTTATGGCTTTGGAGCAAGGTGGTATGTCTGTGGCTGCTTATAACGCCAAGTTCCATGCTTTATCTAGATATGCTACGCAGTTGGTGACTACAGAGGAGAGAGGATCCAGTCTGTCACCTCATTAAAGCTTATACCAAGGGGTCCAGAAGGCCAACGTTTGCAGCCAAGCCAATTCAGTTCGCTATGCCCGCCTCTATAGGTAGTTACTCGGAAACTCAATCTCATAATTTTTAGGATAGCCGGTGAGTCTCGCCTTCGACGGGCGGCAGCGCATCTTTTGATCGTACTTGTTACAACTATGGATAACTTGGGCAGATAAGGAGAGATTTTCCCCACCCATGTTTGTTAGATTCTGCGCAACAACAGTCTAGAGAAGTGGTACCTATAGGGAATGGTAATAATGGTCGAGGGCATCCACAAGGTGGGCGAGGAGGTAATCAGTAAGGTCGTGGAGGTAGAGGAAATGGTAATGGTAACAGAGGTAGAGGTAACGCGTAACTAGGTAGGGAAGTGGCTCGTCATGATGAAGGGCTCAGTGTTATGCTTTTTTAGGGCATGAATGAGGCAGAGGCGTCTGATGCGGTGATCACAGGTACTATTCTTGTCTGTGACCAGATGGCTAATGTGTTGTTTGATCCGGGTTCTACTTATTCTTATGTATCTGTGCGATTTTCCTCAAAGTTTGATATGATTTGTGATGTACTTTATGCCCCTATTCGTGATTCTACCCCAGTTGGAGAGTCAGTCATAGTTACCCATGTTTATCGTGCCTGTCCTATTTTGTTTATGGGATTTCAGACTTGGGCTGATTTAGTGATTTTGGATATGATTGACTTTGACATAATCTTAGGCATGACTTGGTTGTCCCCCTATTAAGCTGTGCTTAATTGTAATACTAAGTCTGTAACCCTAGAAATTTCGGGAAGGGAAAAATTAGAGTGGAAGGGGTGTACAAGCCTAAGCAAGCTAAGATTATATTCTCTATTCGAGATAGTTAACTAGTAGAGCTGAGTTGTTTGGCTTATTTGGCTCATATTAGGGATGTTGAGATTGAGGCTCCATCCATTGAGTCTATTACTGTGGTTTCTGAATTTAGTGAAATTTTTCCTAATGACTTGCCTGGTATGCCTCCGAATAGATATATAGATTTTTGCATTGATTTAGGGTCGGGTACGTGTCCCATTTCTATCCCTCCATACCGCATGGCTCCGGCAGAATTAAGAGAGCTTAAGGCTCAAATCCAAGAGCTCTTTGATAAGGGATTTATTCGCCCTAATGCTTCTCCATGGGGTGCTCCATATTTGTTTGTTAAGAAGAAAGATGACAATATGAGAATGTGTATAGATAACCGGCAATTGAATAGGGTCAGTATTCGAAACAAGTACCCTTTTCCTCGAATAGATAATCTTTTTGACCAATTGGAAGGTGCATCAGTTTTCTCTAAGATTGATCTAAGGTCCGGTTACCATCAATTGAAAATTAGGCCTGAGGATGTGCCCAAGACGGCGTTTAGAACTCGCTATGGGCACTATGAGTTTTTGGTTATATCTTTTGGTTTGACCAATGTGCTTGAAGCTTTCATGAGTTTGATGAATGGGGTGTTCAAACCATTGCTTGATTCGTTTGTGATAGTTTTTATTAATGATATTTTGGTCTATTCGAAAAGTGAGGAAGAGCATGCCAACCATTTTCGTAGTATTTTGGGTGTTCTTGGGAAGCAAACGCTATATGCAAAATTTTCTAAGTGTGAATTTTGGTTGAAATAGATTGCATTTTTGGGGCATGTAGTTTCAAAAGAAGGGGTAATGGTAGATCCCCAAAAGATTGAGGCGGTTAAGAATTGGGTTAGGCCTAGCTCTGTGACGGAAGTTAGGAGTTTTGTTGGGCTCGCTAGCTATTATCATCGGTTTGTGAAAAAAATTGCTTCTATTGCCACTCACTTGACTAGATTGACCAAGAAGAAGATACAATTTGAATGGACTGAAAAATGTTAGGAGGGCTTTCAAAAGCTCAAGACTCTCTTGACCACCACGCTTATTCTAGCATTACAGGTTGAAGGTAAAGATTTTATTATTTATTGTGATGCTTCTCCTTCTGGGTTGGGTGCCGTGTTGATGCAGGATAAGAATGTTATAGCTTATGTCTCGCGTCAATTGAAGGTGCATGAGAGGAATTATCCAATGCATGATTTAGAGTTTGCAGCGGTAGCGAGACAAGTATCCCCAATTGTTCGTCGATTCAGGTACTACTTAATTCCTTCCTTAGCCTATTTTCCTAAGTTTTGTCTCTCGGTGACGAGTGATGGGTAAATTGGTATCTATTGTAATGACCTGTTCCCTTCATTATAGAAAAGCTAACGGGGGAAAATTTAGGGCCAGAAAACTTTTTCGTAGTATTTGGATTTTCCCAACCTTGTCCAGATTTGGACGAAATCGGAGTCATTGAGGTGTAGGGAAATATGGTAACAATCGGGTGAATCATTTATTATTTTGATTACATGAGTAGTTAGATAACTCATTAAGGAATCCGTACGACTTTACGGAATTAAATTCGGGCAAGTAGAACTCCCGGAATCGATCTTAGCATAAAGGATATTTACAAAGCGTCGTGGCTTAGAGGTGTGTTGTGTAATGGGAATTTTGGAATTCTTGAAATAGCTCTTTGTTTCGTTTTGGGCGCTTTGGCGGGGATTTTTGCCGTTGTGGCGTCGCTGCTGTGGCGTCGCCACTCTGGAGGGGTGGTGGTCGTTGTGGCGTGCCCGACGCAAATTAAAGTCATTAATAAACCCCTAAATGACCTCATTATGCACTTTTCAACTTTTTGAGTTAAGGAACGACTCCCAGGCGACTTATACTCGTTTTTCAGCATTCTTGAGGCTAAAGGTAAGCTTTTCACTCCCCAAATCTGTTCTTCAATCCGTAGAACATAATAGAATGGGTGGATAATTATGGGAGAGGGTTTGATTATGGATTCTATGGTGGAAACAGCCATGGATAATTGGGATCATGGGTTTGATCTAGGGTTCATAGAATTGTTAGTAATATGGGTAATTAATGATTGTTTATTGATTCTCATATTATATTGAGTGTTTGTAGACCAAGCACAAGCGAACAAATCCGGAAAGGGAAGGATCAAGTTTCTTAGGGTTTCAAGCTTGTTTCGAGGTAGGTGATGTTTGTGATTCTTTGATTGTGTGATGTATGCTTGTTCTTGCTTTATTATGATACTTGTATATGTATGAATGTTGAAATGTTGATCACACTTGTTGTAAATGAGATAGACAATTGATGAATGTCATGAAATCATGACTTAAATGTATGATATTGATGATATAGTTGTGATTGTGATTGTGGTGTGTGAATGGGATTGGTTGCCACGTTCCGGCATATATATGGGATTAGTTGCCACGTTCCGGCATATATATGGGATTAGTTGCCACGTTCCAGCATGCTACCTGTTTGGGTTTGGGTTCAATGAGAGGACCAATGATTTGACATATAAATGTGAAGTTGTTCGTTGTTCGTGAATATTGATAATATTGTATATGTTGATATATATGCATGTGATTATAATGGTGTTTGACTTGTTTATGTTGCACTAGTGGGATAACTGCTTGATCCTACTAGTACACTGTGGTTGTGTACTGATACTGCACTTGCTCTTATTTTTGTTGAGTACAGGGCATCTTCAAGTGGCTACTGACAGACCTCACTTAGGAGATCGTCACTTTGAATTCGAGGGTGAGCCAATTCTTTCGAGCTTCCATGAAATTCTCTTTCGTCTCTGTCCACCATTTCCGGACTTAGACATTTGTTTTAGTTAGTTCATTAGTATGGGTTGTATCCCTTCTTGTTTAGACTTGTTGAACTTTAGATGTTTTAGTACATTGACTTTCAGGTTCTAGGTTTTTCTTATGCATTGTTAGTTATTATTATTAGACTTTTGTTAGTGTTTTTGAGAACTCTATTTTTATTCCATAGTGTTTAACTTAAATGTCTTAATTATTGCTTTAGTTGCTTGGTTTGGGTTGTAGTAGTGGTTCTCCCACCGGAGAGTTAGTGTGGGTGCCAATTACGACGGTCTGGGTCGTGACAGATTAAGGGTAGTCACTCAAATATTATTTATCGAATAATTATATCATGCATGGAGAAAATAATATTGTATATATAGATCAAAAACAACTTTTTATAAATATATATATTAAAATTACTAAACACTTTTATCAAAATTTCTAGTTTTGCCATGATTGACATTAACAATTTTGATATTATCATGGCTTTACACATGTATCCAAACATACTTATATACACAACCAAATTTGTGTGATTCCATTTTTAGACATTGATATATATACATAATTCCAAATATTAACGTAACTCATATTCTTTTTGACATTTATAATATTTCCAAAAGAAAAGGAGAGATTTAGGGTCATCGATATTGATAAAGTCATAATTGATATTTGAATTTATCTTTAGTTCACTATGGTGAATTTTATTACTATTAGATTAAATTGATCGACAATAATAGATAACTTTCTATATAAATGATAATATGAAAAATAGAGTCATAATTTACAGCAACGTAACAAAAAAACTCTTTATATTGTTAATACATATATACGTATCTGCAGTAGCAGCACCAACAACATCACTCTTCGAGTCACGAGTATTGAGAACCAACCTAGTCTTATAATTAGAGCCATTAGAGGTATTATTAAAGTCTGCTAAAGCCATAGATATACAACTCAAACCCATTTTTCCAAACCATTCATCCATGTCCAACACAACTCCTACATTTATAGAAACTATTGATGATTTGTTTTGTGCCATAGCCATTTTCATGGAGAAAAATATAACTAAACATAGTAAGAAAAAAGAGAAGGAAATTTTCTTTCTCATCTTGACAGAAAGAAACCTTTGAATCTTTGTTTAGTTGGACATGCCATAAGTTTTTTATATAGAAAGAGTGAGACTTGACTAAAAACAAATATATATGTATATATATATATATGTTGGATATTATTTTGGTGGAGGGTCATTTATTTCAATTTTTCTCTCATCTTGAAAAGAGAAGCCTTTTAATTGAATCTTCGATTTGTGGACATGACTTGAATTTTATAGAGAGAGGGAGACTTGACTAAAAACATATATATATATATTATATAATATCTTACGGAATATATATATTTATTGGATATTATTTTGGTTGACAATCATTTATTTTAATTGTTCTTTTAATAATACGTTCACCTACAAAGGTTAGGGACTTGGGGTTAACTTTAACCAGTGTCGGTACTAAGAAGAATTTTCAACTATTTTCATGTTTATGTGTCTTCCAAATATAGACTAATTAATGATAAAGTGGATTTAAGATTTAAATTTTATGACTTCGATTATATATGAATTTTTAAAATCTCTAACACTAAACATACTATATTAATGTTAAAGGTATGACTTCATCATATCTATTAGTTATAATAATTTCAGTATTACACAAAGGAAATCAACTATGTATAGATATACTAACATATACAATTAGATCATCTCTTCATAGGCAAATATGTAATTTTAATAACTTGTACACAGATTTCGCATTCAAAATACTGGATTTAAAGATCTATCAAAAATTATTTTTTTATCTTAAAAAAAAAAATAGGGTGTGCATACATATCACCTACTCTAAACTCTACTTATAAAATTACACTATATATGTTATTTTTCAACCACTTTAAACTTCGTCCTCGACTACATTCGTTCTTGTTCCTGATCAAAGTTGGAGCTACAATATAAATTATGAATTAGACATTATCGAATAACTTATATTAGATTGCATATTTATATTAAAAATTTATTAATATGCATGAATAATTTATTTAAATATATAATAATTTTATGTTACATTTAGTTCTGCGTGACTTTTTGATATGCATAAATATTCCTCTTTTCTAATTTCAACCGTCAAAAATATTAATTGGTCAACGCAAAAAATCGAGTCCAAATTTTTTGGAAACAACTAATGAAAGTTACTAAATTAATGACATTCATATAAGAAGCCAAACCCTAACAAATATTTTTTATATATTTATTTAAATTTGTGGGACACTATAATCTGATTATAGGAAAATTACGTAATTACACAATTTAAAATAACATAATCTATAGGATTCCTACCATTTGAATTAATTACAAAAATCTTATTTTTCCTTCTCTCTTGACATTCAGATACATCACTCCACCTCTATAATATACATTACAACTTTATTTGCTTAGAATATATTTGGTAAAAATATTATTGTTGATGCATAACTCTAATTATTCCAAACTTAATCAAGAATGAATCTGGTTTACAATTATATATATGATACATAACTTTATGTATAGTTCGCTATGTATCGGGAGAAGGAGTAACGTATTTGCGAGTTCTGGAAAATTTGAAATTATTGTAATATGTGAAACCTTTTGTCACGACCCGAGCCTACACCCTGAACGTGACTGGCACTCAAGAACCATTGATGTCCCTCAACTAAGTGGATCCACTAAGCTCTGCCCGAAGGCACTAAGGATTCATCTAAAAAGTATGATCATTTACCCATGTTGACATACATGGTTTATGAGGATTTTGAGTTTTCTGAACTCATCCCCATATCGGTGCTCAATATTACTCCCAATAATATATACTCATGCTCAATGTTTAAAAACATACTCTTCCTCTGGTTTGAGATAATTGCTCAAACTACCCTCTTAAAAGAGGTAACTTCTCTTGAAATATCTTTTGAACTCATAACTTATTTAGTAATCAAAGTTTCTCTTTTATCAATGTAAAAACGGATACCTTTAGAAATACTTATTCCCCTTATACTCTTACTCAACTCATACTTGAAAACTCTTTCTCAAAAACATATCAAAATCATATTCTAATATGATCCGTCGAAGTTCTTGAGTTCCCTTGCAGATTTTTGCCATGGGTTTAATCCCTAAGAGGTATGTAAGCTTCCATAGTGTTGGGTTTGTTCATCCACACGTCAATCATGCTATTTTCAACGAAATTTCATTCTTAAAGTTGAAAGATTAGAGTTCTTGATGAGTTCTTGATAGGTGTTCTTGAAGTTTATTCTAAATCTTGTTTTGTTGGGGTTTTGATGATTTATTGAGATTAAAGTGTGTATTTTGAGGGATGTATTAAGTATGTTAGAGTGTACATATGTTAAGTAATCATATCCAAGTGATTGAGGAAGAAACCATTCGATTCTAGGCGAATTAGGGTGAGAAAATAAGCAAAAATATTCGTCGGGTTTTCTTGGTTGGGGCCTGGCGCGGCGCCAGTTAGTGCTCCCCAAAGCCTCTTCTTAAGTTGAGGGGCTGGTGCCCCACACCACTCAGTGCGCCAATGTCACCTGCCACATCCAGTTTGTCGTCGGTTGCTCCGTTTGAGTTCATTTAAAGTGCACCTTCACCTCCTTTCGATTCTAACTACTCTAAGCTACTTCTAAACATATAAAAATCATTCATAACATAATCATAACCTTGAATTCATAATTAAAATTCAAGGTAGATTTAAGAGTTAAGTTTTTGAGAATTCATTCGAACATTCTAAGAAAGTCCCATTGAGCCCTTTTGAGGGGTCTTCTACAACTTCTAGTAACTTGTTTCAAGACTCAAGCAAATGAGTATGATGATGAGGAGAATGTATTCATGAGTATACTTTTTAATCATGACATCTTTCATATCATGAATCATAACTCTTGAATTCCTAATTCACATTCAAGAGAGAGTTAAAAATAGAGTTTAAGGAAGCCTTTGAGTTCAATTGTGAATCCTTTGAGATCCATCATCGATTTGAGTTAAGTTTTGAGTAAGTAAGTATGAGAATGAGAAGATTCACATACATGAGTTCCATATTGATATTTTGACCCTTGAGTCGAGTTGTTCATGCCCATAACTTTCGCATGAACTCCATCAGTTGAGTACCTTTGAGAGGAGTAGTATCTTCAAGTTCTAACTATTGAGTATTCAGTTCCTAATCCCCTATGAGATTATATTTCTAATGATGGGACTATTACATATTACCCATAAAGTCCTTGAGTTTAATTTTTCATGCCCATAATTCCGCACGAACCCTATAAATCGAACAGTCTTGAGATGAGAAGTATATTTGAGTCCTTGAGTTGAGTAGTTCATGCTCAAAATTCTGCATGAACCCTCTGAGTTGAGCATTCTTGAAATGAGTAGTATCATTGAAGTTCTTGACTTCAAAGTATTGAGTTCTATCTATGGTTATAGAAAACCTTGCATTGTGTCGTTCACGTCCATAATTTGGCATGAACCATATTTTAAGAAGTCTTTTACAAACGTTTTAACTTTGTTTTAAGACTTAAGCTTTGAGTTGAGTAAAGAGTAAGAGTAAAGTTCATTTCTTCAAAGATTATATGGGAACTAAGTATTCCCAAGAGTTAAAATATTTTCACATTTGAGCAAGAAAGGAAACATCGATTTCCAAGAAAGCCTTTGAGCTAGTTTTTGAGTAATTATCTCAAATCACAGAAAGAGCTTTGTTTTTAAAACATATGAGCTGAGTATATTTTGGGAGTAGTATTGAGCACCGACATAGGGACGCGAGTTCATAATAACTCAAGTCTCCATAAACCATGTAGCCATCATGGGTAGAAAGGATCATATTTTTTAGATGACTCCTTAGTGCTTTTTAGCATGGACTAGTGGATCCACTTGGTTAAGGCGTTCTATATGACAGAAAAGTATAAGACAGTTCTGGTAATGTGGGCAAGACGATCTATCATCACTTAGGCTCATAGTGGTGGTTATCGATTAGAGAAACTCCCACAGAGTTATATTGTATTTTTATATACACATCGAGTATTATTGTATTTTTTTAATACATTGAGTTGCTATCTATAGTTTTACAACTTTCCATATATATTGCATCTTTTACTATTGCTTTATCCTTGAGTATCATGAGTTGAGTATTTCGAGTTGACTATCTTGAGTTGAGTATCTTGAGTTGAGTACTTTCGAGTTGAGTATCTTGAGTTGATCTGTGCTTCCTTGTGTCGAGTACCTTGTTGTTGAGTTTCACTGAGTTAAGAACCTTATTACTGAGTTAAGAACCTTATTATTGAGTTGAGTATCTTATCCTTGAGTACTTCTGAGTATTCCTTGAGTTGAGTAGGTTTGAAAAGAGGGAAGTATGTATCCTTTTTATCAAGTTCAAGCTTATGTTTATGCATTAGAATTCCCCTTACAGGCTCGTACATTACACGTACTGAGCCATTTGGCCTTCTCGTTTCATGATGCAAATACAGGTATTCAGGGTCATCAATAGGAGCTTCGTTGATACCACATGGAGTTTGAGTTAGCTATGGTGAGCCTCCTTGCTTCCAGAGGATTTCATTTACTTTTCAGTTGTTAGGATGTAGTGGGTCTTGTCCCGACTTCCATCTTTGTCATTTAGAGGCTTCACAGATAGACAATAGAGTTTGAGAAGTCTATTTCATTTATTTTTTTAAATGGTTTAAAGACTTGAGTTGCCTATTTCTGGCAAGTTGAATATACTATTTTATTCAGAGTTAATCTTTTGAGTTAAAAACTTTTGTAATGAGTTCAAATGAATTTTATTCATCCTTTTTAAGTTTTGTATGCTTGAGTTAGTCTTCCGCTTGTAGTCAACTAGGATGAGGGTTCGCTTGGGGACCAACAATGGTTCTCGAGTGTCGGCCACGTCCAGGGTGTAGGCTTGGGTCGTGACATATAGATAGATACCACACTAGTTAAACATTGATGGCATACTCGATTGTCATACTAATCATATTTTAGAAACTCTTTCTCAAAAGTCATCTTTACTTCCTCAAAACTAAGTTTAAAACTCAAGTGCTGGCTTTAAAAAGCTTCTCAAAATTTATAACTCAATTCATAGGGTTCATGCGGAATTATGGACATGAACAACTCAACTCAAGGATCTCAATAATAATATAAACAACTCAATACTCAGAACTCAAGAACTCAAAAACTTAGAACTCAACGATACTACTCATCTCAAGAATACTCAATTCATAGGATTCATGCCGAAATATAGACATGAACGAGTCAACTCAAGAATCTCAATGCATAACATATATAAATTAAATAATTAGGAATAGAATTTCAAAAAGAATCAGGAACTCAAGAATTCAAACTTAACTCATCTCAAGAATACTCAAATCTAGGGATAGAAACCTCGATTACTCTTTTACTAATTATAAAGTAGATGTAGGGCGTGAGGATGAACTAATCCAACACTATGATAGCCTTACATACCTGAAAGAACAAGGTTCTTGAAGAATCTTGAAAAATAACTTGATTAGAAGCCTTGAAAACCTAGCTTAAAGAAGAACAATTAAGAAAACCTTTCTTGAGATTCTTGAATTAGTTTCTTGAAATCTCTATGGACAAGAATCATGATGTTTATTGGTGATTCATAATTGTATGGAAGATTTTTAGTTGGAAAGAATGGAATTCTTGGGGAAAGACTGTAACACCTCAGAAATCTGACTTGGACCTTACAACAGAAAACAACAGAATTTGGTGAACCACAATAGGGTTCACAGACCGTGAAAGGAACCACGGTCCGTCAACCTGCCCATAGTTCACACCCACCCAAAAGTGGTGGACTACGGCCTTCACGGGTCGTGCACCACCACGTACTCCACGCTTAGCTCACGCTGTCTTATATCGGTTAATAGTAGCTCCCACAGTCAGACACTTAGTGCATTTGACCAGGTCTTCAGTATTCAGTTTAGCATGTCATGTTCATGATTAGTACTTGGTCATTGCATTCAGTTAGCTTCTGTATTTACAGTATTGCTCAGTTATACCTTGTTTCAGCTTATATATGTTTATTTAACACAGTATCTATATCGTGCATGCTCAGTACATTCAAAGTACTGGTGCATACTCTGCGCTACATCCTTTCATGATGTAGGTTTAGGTACTCAGCATCCAGATCACGCTTAGATCGATTCTCAGTCTGCATTTCAGCAACTCCAGTGGTAAGTCCTCATACTTCTTGGACAATAAACATGCTTTTTATTTTAGTCTTTTTATTCAGTTTTCAGTTTTGCTAGAGTTAGATAGGGGGCATGTCCCAGCAACTCAACTTAGTTAGAGGCTTTTCAGACATAGTAGTAGTATCAAATTGACTTGTTGAGTTTGGTATTTCAGTTATTGTTAAACTCTTAGTATGGTTTATACATTCAGACTAGTTGGGTATTCCCCAGTTTCAGTTATCTATTATTTTAGCTTCCGCATAGTTTATGTCTTATTCAGTTATTTTCAGTATGCTTATGATATGCCAGACTCAAGGTTAGCTTTGGGTCACTTGTGATCCTAGGTCTCGTGTTATGTCAATGGGGTAGCCTCCTGTCGTGACAAACTTGGTATCAGAGCATTAGGTTTGACAGTCCTAAGATATCTTAAAGCCGCACTAAGTAGAGTCTCTTTCATTGGTGTGAAGTGAACCACATCTACGAGAGGGAGGCTACGAAGTGTTTTAAGAAAACACTTCACTTCTTTGTTATTCTTATCGTGCGTGGCTATGATCTCCTTTATAATTCATCGTTATGTGTTTTAGATCATGCCTCCTCATAGAGATAATGCACAGAATGCTAATGGATGCAATGCTAACGCAGTTCCTCCAGTCCCAAACCATTAGGTTATGAATGTAGAATTTCGGAATGTGATCCAGCTCTTTGCTCAGAGTGTGGTCAATCAGAATAATCAGCAGGTCCCAGTTCCTACTAACAATAATGGTGGCTCATTTGCAGCTAAGGTTCAAGACTTTGTTCGGATGAATCCGCCTGAGTTTCTAGTGTCGAAGGTTGGTGAGAACTCACAGAATCTCATACATGGGTTTAAGAAAATTCTCGGAGTAATACAAGTGACTAGAACTGAGAGTGTTGAGTTGGCATCCTCCTAACTTAAGGATGTGGGTCATATCTAGTTCACTTAGTGGAAAGATAAAAAGGGTGCAGATGCAGCTCCTGTGACTTGGAATTGTTTTACTGGAGCTTTCCTAAATAGGTTCTTCACAAGGGAATTGAGAAAAGCTAACGCACAAGAGTTTATGAACTTGAGGCAGGGTTCTATGTCGGTCCAGGAGTATGGGTTGAAGTTCACTCAGCTCTGCGGGTATGCTCCACACATGGTTGCCAATTCTAGGGAACAAATGAGTAAGTTTTTGTTTGGGGTATTCGATCTAGTGAAGACTGAGTGCAGGAATGCTATGCTACTAGGGGATATGGATATCTCCAGACTAATCACTCACGCTCAGCAGGTTGAGGGAGATAAACTTAGGGAATTGGTGAAGGATAATAATAAGGCCTGAACAGGAAACTATGAATACTCACAACACAAGTTGGACAGTGGGAATCACTCACAGTTTCAGTAGAGATCTACAGCCCCAGCACCTTCATCAGTTAGTGCTCCATCCCCCAGGTTTCGATAGGATCAGAAAGGTAGGGCATCAGGCTTTAAGTCTCAAAGGAATGCTTCAGGTAACCATACTTACCCAACTTGTCCAAAGTGTGGTAAGAACAATTTGTGCGACTGTCTTATAGGCAAGGAAGGGTGTTTTGAGTGTGGTCAGTCAGGACATAGGTTGAAGGATTGCCCTTCTTCCAGGCAGGGGGAAGGAGGGAACAACAATAGGGCTCAGTCTACAGCTCTAGCACCACCAGCAGGTCACCCAACTTAGTAGGATGCTTCATCTGGTATAGGTGGCGGTTAGCGCGAGAACAAGTTGTATGCTCTCCAAGCTTGCCAGGACCAGGAAGATTCTCCTGATGTGGTCACCGGTACGTTGCGAATCTTTAATTTAGTTGTTTATGCATTGTTAGATCCATGGGATACATTGTGTTTTGTAACTCCCTATATTACAGTAAACTTCAGTGTCAGTCCAGAAACTCTCTCAGAACCTTTCTCAGTCTCTACTCTAGTTGGTGACCCAATTATAGCTACATGGGTATAGAGAAATTACCATGTCACAATCTCTTAGAGAATCACCTCAGTAGATTTTGTAGAGTTAGAAATGGTATATCTTGATATCATTCTAGGCATTTGTTGGTTATATTCCTGTTATGCCTCAGTCGATTGTAGAACTAGGATCGTTCAATTTGAATTTCCAAACGAGCAAGTCATAGAGTGGAAGGGTAGTAGCTTAGTGCCTATGGGTTGGTTTATCTCTTACCATAAAGCCAGAAAAATGATTTCCAAAGGGTATATCTATCATCTTTTTCAGGTTAAGGATTCAAACTCCAAAATCCCAACTCTTGAGTCAATCCTAGTAGTAATGAGTTTTCAGAAGTGTTTCCAGAAGATCTCCCTGGAGCTCCTCCAGAAAGGGAAATCGACTTCGGAAAAGATCTCCTTTAAGATACCCAGCCCATTTCGGCTCCTCCTTATAGGATAGCTCCAGCTGAGCTTAAGGAATTGAAAGAGTAGTTAAAAGGTCTTCTAGATAAAAGCTTCATCAGACCTAGTATCTCTCCATGAGGTGCTGCAATGTTATTCATGAAAAGAAAGATGGTTCTCTCAAAATGTGCATTGACTATCGGCATATGAACAAAGTCACAATCAAGAATAAGTATCCCATCCCCAGGATTGATGACTTGTTCGACCAATTTCAGGGTGCTAACTGTTTTTCTAAGATAGACCTCAGATCTGACTATCATCATCTTAGAGTCAGAGATAGTGACATTCTGAAAAAAACATTCAAAACTCAGTATAGCCATTATGAATTTGTGGTTATGTCTTTTGGACTAACAAATGCTCTTGCAGCTTTCATGGACTTAATGAACAGGGTGTTCAAACAGTATTTGGACTTGTTTGTTATCGTCTTTATTGATGATATCCTTATTTATTCTCGGAGTGAGGAGGAGCATGCAACTCATTTGAGAGTTGTTCTGCAAACTCTCAAAGATCGCCAGTTATTTGCTAAGTTCAGCAAATCTAAATTTTGGTTACAATCTATATCTTTCCTTGGTTATGTAGTATCTAGTGAAGGGATTCGAGTGGATTCTCAGAAAATTGAGGAAGTGATATGGAAGTACATCACTGGCCTAGACCCACCTCTCCAACAAATATCAGAACTTTCTTGGGTTTGGTCGGGTATTACAGGAGATTTATTTGTTGAAAGATTTTCATCCATAGCTTCCCCACTAACTAAGTTGACTCAGAAAAAGGTTAAATTTAAGTGGTCAGATGACTGTGAGAAAAGTTTCAGAGAACTGAAGACTAAGTTGACCACAACTCAGGTCTTGACTCTACAAGATAGTTCAGACGGTTATGTAATTTATTGTGATGCATCCAGGGTCGACCTAGGTTGTGTGTTGATGCAGTGAGGTAATGTCATAGCTTATGCTTCTGACAACTTATGGTCCATGAGAAGAATTGTAACACCCCTCAAAATGAATTAGGATGAACTAGAGCCAAGAGCTAGGGTTCTATAGTGTGTCGTATGTGAAATAGTTTCATACATGAGACTTTATGTGTTGTGAATGAGGAGTTTAATGGTAAGTCATCAAGGTGTGCATTAGACCTAGTAGCCTATATTACCTATAGGTGTTTGGTGGTGCATGGGAAGGGCAGCCACCAAGGCAAAAGGGCAAGCCTAAGCCAAAGGGCCAAGGCTGCCCAAGCTTCGCAGCCACTGCCTAAGAGTTCACGACCACCTTCACGACCAGTGGTGTGGACCACGGTCCGTGAAGGGGTCCTTGAAGATGCCTTAGACACTTAGGAAGCCAGGCCAAGAGGCCAAGAGGCCAAGACACTGCCCCAAGTTCACGAGGCACTTCACGGGCCGTTTTCTTGACCACGGCCCATCAAAGTGCCCGTGAAGGTGCCTTAGCAAATTATGGTGGTTGAGGGACAAAAAGGGTTGAAGGAGCTACTGGCCCATGGACCACGGGCACCACCACGGACCGTGGTGCCCTTCACGGACCGTCCAAGTGGGCGTGGTCCCTGACGGGGCTGCCTAAGTGAAGGGTTTTTTTAAGTAATGTCGTTTTCATTGTTTATTATGTGGGGTTGATTTTAAATGGTTTATATGTTAAATATATAAGATTTAAGTCTTTTAACAAGTCATTTACTCTCTTTTCCCAAATCAAATCCCAAAGTCTTGCTCTCTCTATATTTCTCTCAAGCTCAAGAAGGAAGAAGAAGTGGAACCTAGGGTTTTAGATTTCAAGCTTTCTTCATCAAATTTTCGTGGGATTCATCAAGTCTAAGGTATGGTGACCCTTGATCCTTGATTATCCTTTCTTTCAAGGAGTCCATTCAAAAGGGTTTCAAAAGTCTTCAAAGAACAGAAAGCCTAATTTCTAGTCTAAGCATGGGTTCAATGATAAATTGTTTTCAAAAGCATTACATTGGTGAATTAAAGTATAATTGATGATTTTATATGAACTTTCTTCACGAATCCATGTTTTCACTAAAACCCTAAATTTGCTATGAAGTGGGTCTATTTCTATAAATTCAAAGTTGATGGAAATATGTGTAAAGTGAATTGTATTGATATCTCTTGTGTTGTTTAATGTTTATTCATTATTAATTGTTGATAATGGGTTAATTGAGAGTGGTAAGCCTTATGGGTGAAGTATTGATGATTGCTTGGATTTTGGTGATTTTGGCTATGGCTTTGGATTATGGTAAGAAAGCTTGAACTCTCTTTAT